>JAWNZC010000200.1:0-197505 GCA_035771165.1 Paragorgia papillata | reverse complement strand
TTCTCATTAGTAATTTCCCAAGGGAATTAAATTTTCATATTTTTTTTTAATTTTTTTAATTCCCAAGGGAATTAATATTTTTTTTTAAATTTTTCAAGAGCAAATTCAAATTCTCATTAGTAATTCCCAAGGGAATTAAATTTTCATATTTTTTTAATTCCAAGGGAATTAATATTTTTTTTAAATTTTTAAGAGCAAATCAAATTCTCATTAGTAATTCCCAAGGGAATTAAATTTTCATATTTTTTTTAATTCCCAAGGGAATTAATATTTTTTTTAAATTTTTAAGAGCAAATCAAATTCTCATTAGTAATTCCCAAGGGAATTAAATTTTCATATTTTTTTAATTCCCAAGGGAATTAATATTTTTTTTAAATTTTAAGAGCAAATCAAATTCTCATTAGTAATTCCCAAGGGAATTAAATTTTTATATTTTTTTAATTCCCAAGGGAATTAATATTTTTTTTAAATTTTAAGAGCAAATCAAATTCTCATTAGTAATTCCCAAGGGAATTAAATTTTCATATTTTTTTAATTCCCAAGGGAATTAATATTTTTTTTAAATTTTAAGAGCAAAATCAAATTCTCATTAGTAATTCCCAAGGGAATTAAAATTTCATATTTTTTTTAATTCCCAAGGGAATTAATATTTTTTTTAAATTTTAAGAGCAAATCAAATTCTCATTAGTAATTCCCAAGGGAATTAAATTTCTATATTTTTTTAATTCCCAAGGGAATTAATATTTTTTTTAAATTTTAAGAGCAAATCAAATTCTCATTAGTAATTCCCAAGGGAATTAAATTTTCATATTTTTTTAATTCCCAAGGGAATTAATATTTTTTTTAAATTTTAAGAGCAAATCAAATTCTCATTAGTAATTCCCAAGGGAATTAAATTTCCATATTTTTTTTAATTCCCAAGGGAATTAATATTTTTTTTAAATTTTAAGAGCAATTACAAATTCTCATTAGTAATTCCCAAGGGAATTAAATTTTCATATTTTTTTAATTCCCAAGGGAATTAATATTTTTTTTAAATTTTAAGAGCAAATCAAATTCTCATTAGTAATTCCCAAGGGAATTAAATTTTCATATTTTTTTTTAATTCCCAAGGGAATTAATAATTTTTTTAAATTTTAAGAGCAAATCAAATTCTCATTAGTAATTCCCAAGGGAATTAAATTTTCATATTTTTTTAATTCCCAAGGGAATTAATATTTTTTTTAAATTTTAAGAGCAAATCAAATTCTCATTTGTAATTCCCAAGGGAATTAAATTTTCATATTTTTTTAATTCCCAAGGGAATTAATATTTTTTTTTTTAAATTTTAAGAGCAAATCAAATTCTCATTAGTAATTCCCAAGGGAATTAAATTTTTATATTTTTTTAATTCCCAAGGGAATTAATATTTTTTTTAAATTTTAAGAAGCAAATCAAATTCTCATTAGTAATTCCCAAGGGAATTAAATTTTTATATTTTTTTAATTCCCAAGGGAATTAATATTTTTTTTAAATTTTAAGAGCAAATCAAATTCTCATTAGTAATTCCCAAGGGAATTAAATTTTTATTTTTTTTAATTCCCAAGGGAATTAATATTTTTTTTAAATTTTAAGAGCCAATCAAATTCTCATTAGTAATTCCCAAGGGAATTAAATTTTCATATTTTTTTAATTCCCAAGGGAATTAATATTTTTTTTAAATTTTAAGAGCAAATCAAATTCTCATTAGTAATTCCCAAGGGAAATTAAATTTTCATATTTTTTTAATTCCCAAGGGAATTAATATTTTTTTTAAATTTTAAGAGCAAATCAAATTCTCAATTAGTAATTCCCAAGGGAATTAAATTTTTATGTTTTTTTTAATTCCCAAGGGAATTAATATTTTTTTTTAAATTTTTAAGAGCAAATCAAATTCTCATTAGTAATTCCCAAGGGAATTAAATTTTCATATTTTTTTAATTCCCAAGGGAATTAATATTTTTTTAAAATTTTAAGAGCAAATCAAATTCTCATTAGTAATTCCCAAGGGAATTAAATTTTCATATTTTTTTAATTCCCAAGGGAATTAATATTTTTTTTAAATTTTAAGAGCAAATCAAATTCTCATTAGTAATTCCCAAGGGAATTAAATTTTCATATTTTTTTAATTCCCAAGGGAATTAATATTTTTTTTAAATTTTAAGAGCAATCAAATTCTCATTAGTAATTCCCAAGGGAATTAAATTTTTATATTTTTTTAATTCCCAAAGGGAATTAATATTTTTTTTAAATTTTAAGAGCAAATCAAATTCTCATTAGTAATTCCCAAGGGAATTAAATTGTCATATTTTTTTAATTTCCCAAGGGAATTAATATTTTTTTTAAATTTTAAGAGCAAATCAAATTCTCATTAGTAATTCCCAAGGGAATTAAATTTTCATATTTTTTTAATTCCCAAGGGAATTAATATTTTTTTTAAATTTTAAGAGCAAATCAAATTCTCATTAGTAATTCCCAAGGGAATTAAATTTTCATATTTTTTTAATTCCCAAGGGAATTAATATTTTTTTTTTAAATTTTAAGAGCAAAATCAAATTCTCATTAGTAATTCCCAAGGGAATTAAATTTTTATATTTTTTTAATTCCAAGGGAATTAATATTTTTTTTAAATTTTAAGAGCAAATCAAATTCTCATTAGTAATTCCCAAGGGAATTAAATTTTCATATTTTTTTAATTCCCAAGGGAATTAATATTTTTTTTAAATTTTAAGAGCAAATCAAATTCTCATGTGTAATTCCCAAGGGAATTAAATTTTCATATTTTTTTAATTCCCAAGGGAATTAATATTTTTTTTAAATTTTAAGAGCAAATCAAATTCTCATTAGTAATTCCCAAGGGAATTAAATTTTCATATTTTTTTAATTCCCAAGGGAATTAATATTTTTTTTAAATTTTAAGAGCAAATCAAATTCTCATTAGTAATTCCCAAGGGAATTAAATTTTCATATTTTTTTAATTCCCAAGGGAATTAATATTTTTTTTAAATTTTAAGAGCAAATCAAATTCTCATTAGTAATTCCCAAGGGAATTAAATTTTCATATTTTTTTAATTCCCAAGGGAATTAATATTTTTTTTAAATTTTAAGAGCAAATCAAATTCTCATTAGTAATTCCCAAGGGAATTAAATTTTCATATTTTTTTAATTCCCAAGGGAATTAATATTTTTTTTAAATTTTAAGAGCAAATCAAATTCTCATTAGTAATTCCCAAGGGAATTAAATTTTCATATTTTTTTAATTCCCCAGGGAATTAATATTTTTTTTAAATTTTAAGAGCAAATCAAATTCTCATTAGTAATTCCCAAGGGAATTAAATTATCATATTTTTTTAATTCCCAAGGGAATTAATATTTTTTTTTAAATTTTAAGAGCAAATCAAATTCTCATTAGTAATTCCCAAGGGAATTAAATTTTCATATTTTTTTAATTCCCAAGGGAATTAATATTTTTTTTAAATTTTAAGAGCAAATCAAATTCTCATTAGTAATTCCCAAGGGAATTAAATTTTCATATTTTTTTAATTCCCAAGGGAATTATAATTTTTTTTAAATTTTAAGAGCAAATCAAATTCTCATTAGTAATTCCCAAGGGAATTAAATTTTCATATTTTTTTAATTCCCAAGGGAATTAATATTTTTTTTAAATTTTAAGAGCAAATCAAATTCTCATTAGTAATTCCCAAGGGAATTAAATTTTCATATTTTTTTAATTCCCAAGGGAATTAATATTTTTTTTAAATTTTAAGAGCAAATCAAATTCTCATTAGTAATTCCCAAGGGAATTAAATTTTCATATTTTTTTAATTCCCAAGGGAATTAATATTTTTTTTAATTTTTAAGAGCAAATCAAATTCTCATTAGTAATTCCCAAGGGAATTAAAATTTTCATATTTTTTTAATTCCCAGAGGAATTAATATTTTTTTTAAATTTTAAGAGCAAAACAAATTCTCATTAGTAATTCCCAAGGGAATTAAATTTTCATATTTTTTTAATTCCCAAGGGAATTAATATTTTTTTTAAATTTAAAGAGCAAAGTCAAATTCTCATTAGTAATTCCCAAGGGAATTAAATTATCATATTTTTTTAATTCCCAAGGGAATTAATATTTTTTTAAAATTTTAAGAGCAAATCAAATTCTCATTAGTAATTCCCAAGGGAATTAAATTTTCATATTTTTTTTAATTCCCAAGGGAATTAATATTTTTTTTAAATTTTAAGAGCAAATCAAATTCTCATTAGTAATTCCCCAGGGAATTAAATTTTCATATTTTTTTAATTCCCAAGGGAATTAATATTTTTTTTAAATTTTAAAGAGCAAATCAAATTCTCATTAGTAATATCCGAAGGGAATTAAATTTTCATATTTTTTTAATTCCCAAGGGAATTAATATTTTTTTTAAATTTTAAGAGCAAATCAAATTCACATTAGTAATTCCCAAGGGAATTAAATTTTCTTATTTTTTTAATTCCCAAGGGAATTAATATTTTTTTTAAATTTTAAGAGCAAATCAAATTCTCATTAAGTAATTCCCAAGGGAATTAAATTTTTCATATTTTTTTAATTCCCAAGGGAATTAATATTTTTTTTAAACTTTAAGAGCAAGTCAAATTCTCATTAGTAATTCCCAAGGGAATTAAATTTTCATATTTTTTTAATTCCCAAGGGAATTAATATTTTTTTTAAATTTTAAGAGCAAATCAAATTCTCATTAGTAATTCCCAAGGGAATTAAATTTTCATATTTTTTTAATTCCCAAGGGAATTAATATTTTTTTTAAATTTTTAAGAGCAAATCAAATTCTCATTAGTAATTCCCAAGGGAATTAAATTTTCATATTTTTTTAATTTCCCAAGGGAATTAATATTTTTTTTAAATTTTAAGAGCAAATCAAATTCTCATTAGTAATTCCCAAGGGAATTAAATTTTCATATTTTTTTAATTCCCAAGGGAATTAATATTTTTTTTAATTTTAAGAGCAAATCAAATTCTCATTAGTAATTCCGAAGGGAATTAAATTTTCATATTTTTTTAATTCCCAAGGGAATTAATATTTTTTTTAAATTTTAAGAGCAAGTCAAATTCTCATTAGTAATTCCCAAGGGAATTAATATTTTTTTTAAATTTTAAGAGCAAGTCAAATTCTCATTAGTAATTCCCAAGGGAATTAAATTTTCATATTTTTTTAATTCCCAAGGGAATTAATATTTTTTTTAAATTTTAAGAGCAAATCAAATTCTCATTAGTAATTCCCAAGGGAATTAAATTTTCATATTTTTTTAATTCCCAAGGGAATTAATATTTTTTTTAAATTTTAAGAGCAAATCAAATTCTCATTAGTAATTCCCTAGGGAATTAAATTTTCATATTTTTTTAATTCCCAAGGGAATTAATATTTTTTTTAAATTTTAAGAGCAAATCAAATTCTCATTAGTAATTCCCAAGGGAATTAAATTTTCATATTTTTTTAATTCCCAAGGGAATTAATATTTTTTTTTAAATTTTAAGAGCAAATCAAATTCTCATTAGTAATTCCCAAGGGAATTAAATTTTTCATATTTTTTTAATTCCCAAGGGAATTAATTTTTTTTTTAAATTTTAAGAGCAAATCAAATTCTCATTAGTAATTCCCAAGGGAATTTAATTTTCATATTTTTTTAATTCCCAAGGGAATTAATATCTTTTTTTTAATTTTAAGAGCAAAATCAAATTCTCATTAGTAATTCCCAAGGGAATTAAATTTTCATATTTTTTTAATTCCCAAGGGAATTAATATTTTTTTTAAATAAACCAGTTTACTTTTTATGGTCAAAATCGGTCAAAAAGTAAAGGGGTTAGCCTTTACTTTTTGACCGATTTTGGCCATTTTTCAACTTTGGAAGTAAGGCTTAAATATTTTAGTTCATTGTATAGCACACCAACTATGGAATAACCACTGAAAAAAGTAGAACAATCCATTCAATTTTTAATGAGATAAACCAGTTTACTTTTTTATGGTCAAAATCGGTCAAAAAGTAACGGGGTTAGCCTTTACTTTTTGACCGATTTTGGCCATTTTTCAACTTTGGAAGTAAGGCTAAATATTTTAGTTTATTGTATAGCACACCAACTATGGAATAACCACTGAAAAAAAAGTAGAACAATCCATTCAATTTTTTAATGAGATACACCAGTTTACTTTTTATGGTCAAAATCGGTCAAAAAGTAAACGGGGTTAGCCTTTACTTTTTGACCGATTTTGGCCATTTTTCAACTTTGGAAGTAAGGCTAAATATTTTAGTTTATTGTATAGCACACCAACTATGGAATAACCACTGAAAAAAGTAGAACAATCCATTCAATTTTTAATGAGATAAACCAGTTTACTTTTTATGGTCAAAATCGGTCAAAAAGTAACGGGGTTAGCCTTTACTTTTTGACCGATTTTGGCCATTTTTCAACTTTGGAAGTAAGGCTAAATATTTTAGTTCATTGTATAGCACACCAACTATGGAATAACCACTGAAAAAAGTAGAACAATCCATTGAATTTTTAATGAGATAAACCAGTTTACTTTTTATGGTCAAAATCGGTCAAAAAGTAAAGGGGTTAGCCTTTACTTTTTGACCGATTTTGGCCATTTTTCAACTTTGGAAGTAAGGCTAAATATTTTAGTTTATTGTATAGCACACCAACTATGGAATAACCACTGAAAAAAGTAGAACAATCCATTCAATTTTTAATGAGATAAACCAGTTTACTTTTAATGGTCAAAATCGGTCAAAAAGTAAAGGGGTTTAGCCTTTACTTTTTGACCGATTTTGGCCATTTTTCATCTTTGGAAGTAAGGCTAAATATTTTAGTTCATTGTATAGCACACCAACTATGGAATAACCACTGAAAAAAGTAGAACAATCCATTCAATTTTTAATGAGATAAACCAGTTTACTTTTTATGGTCAAAATCGGTCAAAAAGTAACGGGGTTAGCCTTTACTTTTTTGACCGATTTTGGCCATTTTTCAACTTTGGAAGTAAGGCTAAATATTTTTAGTTCATTGTATAGCACACCAACCTATGGAATAACCACTGAAAAAAGTAGAACAATCCATTGAATTTTTAATGAGATAAACCAGTTTACTTTTTATGGTCAAAATCGGTCAAAAAGTAAAGGGGTTAGCCTTTACTTTTTGACCGATTTTGGCCATTTTTCAACTTTGGAAGTAAGGCTAAATATTTTAGTTTATTGTATAGCACACCAACTATGGAATAACCACTGAAAAAAGTAGAACAATCCATTCAATTTTTAATGAGATAAACCAGTTTACTTTTTATGGTCAAAATCGGTCAAAAAGTAAAGGGGTTAGCCTTTACTTTTTGACCCGATTTTGGCCATTTTTCAACTTTGGAAGTAAGGCTAAATATTTTAGTTTATTGTATAGCACACCAACTATGGAATAACCACTGAAAAAAGTAGAACAATCCATTCAATTTTTAATGAGATAAACCATTTTACTTTTTATGGTCAAAAATCGGTCAAAAAGTTAAGGGGTTAGCCTTTACTTTTTGACCGATTTTGGCCATTTTTCAACTTTGGAAGTTAAGGCTAAATATTTTAGTTCATTGTATAGCACACCAACTATGGAATAACCACTGAAAAAAGTAGAACAATCCATTCAATTTTTAATGAGATAAACTAGTTTACTTTTTATGGTCAAAATCGGTCAAAAAGTAAAGGGGTTAGCCTTTACTTTTTTGACCGATTTTGGCCATTTTTCAACTTTGGAAGTAAGGCTAAATATTTTAGTTCATTGTATAGCACACCAACTATGGAATAACCACTGAAAAAAAGTAGAACAATCCATTCAATTTTTAATGAGATAAACCAGTTTACTTTTTATGGTCAAAATCGGTCAAAAAGTTAAGGGGTTAGCCTTTACTTTTTGACCGATTTTGGCCATTTTTTCAACTTTGGAAGTAAGGCTAAATATTTTAGTTCATTGTATAGCACACCAACTATGGAATAACCACTGAAAAAAGTAGAACAATCCATTCAATTTTTAATGAGAAAAACTAGTTTTACTTGTTATGGTCAAAATCGGTTAAAAAGTAAAGGGGTTAGCCTTTACTTTTTGACCGATTTAGTCCATTTTTCAACTTTGGAAGTAAGGCTAAATATATTTAGTTCATTGGATACAACGACCAACTAAGGAATAGACCCACTGAAAAAAGTAAGAACAATCCATTCAATTTTTAATGAGATAAACCATTTTACTTTTTATGGTCAAAATCGGTCAAAAAGTAAAGGGGTTAGAGCCTTTACTTTTTTGACCGATTTTGGCCATTTTTCAACTTTGGAAGTAAGGCTCAAATATTTTAGTTTATTGTATAGCACACCAACAATGGAATTAACCACTGAAAACGTCGAACAATCCCATTCAATTTTTAAAGAGTATCAACCAGTTTACTTATTATGGTCAAAATCGGTCAAAAAGTTAAGGGGTAAGCCTTTACATTTTGACCGATTTTTTGGGCATTTTTCAACTTTGGAAGTAAGGCTAAATATTTTTAGTTCATTGAGTATCGCACACCAACTATGGAAATAACCACGTGAAAAAAAGTAGAACAATCCATTCAATTTTTAATGAGATAAACTAGTTAACTTTTTATGGTCAAACTCGGTCAAAAAGTAAAAGGGATAGCCTTTACTTTTTGACCGATTTTGGCCATTTTTCAACTTTGGAAGTTAAGGCGAAATATTTAAGTTCATTGTATAGCACACCAACTATGGAATAACCACTGAAAAAAGTAAAACAATCCATTCAATTTTTTAATGAGATAAACCAGTTTTACTTTTTATGGTCAAAATCGGTCAAAAAGTTAAGGGGTTTAGTCCTTAACTTTTTGACCGATTTTGGCCACATTTCAACTTTGGAAGTAAGGCTAAATATTTTAGTTCATTGTATAGCTCACCAACTATGGAATGAACCATCTGAAAAAAGTAGAACAATCCATTCAATTTTTAATGAGATAAACTAGTTTACACTATTTTATGGTCAAAATCGGTTAAAAAGTAAAGGGGTTAGCCTTTACTTTTTTGACCGATTTTGGCCATTTTTCAACTTTGGAAGTAAGGCTAATTATTTTAGTTCATTGTATAGCACACCAACTATGGAATAACCACTGAAAAAAGTAAGAACAATCCATTCAATTTTTAATGAGATAAACCAGTTTACTTTTTATGGTCAAAATCGGTCAAAAAGTAAAGGGGTTAAGCCTTTACTTTTTGACCGAATTTGGCCCATTTTCAAACTTTGGAAGTAAGGCTAAATATTTTTAGTTCATTGTAAAAGCACCACCAACTATGGAATAACCACTGACACAAAGTAGAACAATCCATTCAATTTTTTAATGATATAAACCAGTTTACTTTTTATGGTCAAAATCCGGTCAAAAATGTAAAGGGGATCGCCTTTACTTTTTGACCGATTTTGGCCATGTTTTCCAACTTTGGAAGTAAGGCAAAATAAGTTTTAGTTAATTGTTATAGCACACCAACAATGGAATAACCACTGAAAATAAGTAGAACAATCCATTCAATTTTTAATGAGAAAAACCAGTTTTACTTGTTATGGTCAAAATCGGTCAAAAAGTAACGGGGTTAGCCCTTTACTTTTTGACCGATTTTGGGCCAATTTTCAACTTTGGCGAAGTAAGGCTAAATATTTTAGTTCATTGTATAGCACACAAACAACTATGGAATAACCACTGAAAAAAGTAGAAACAATCCATTGAATTTTTAATGAGATAAACCAGTTTACTTTTTATGGTCCCAAAATCGGTCCCCAAAAAGTAAAGGGGTTATCCTTTACTTTTTGACCGATTTTGGCCATTTTTCAACTTTGGAAGTAAGGCTAAAATATTTTTTGGTGTTTATTGTATACCACACCAACTATGGAATATCCACATGAAAAAAGTCAGAAACAATCCATTCAATTTTTAATGAGATAAACCAGTTTACTTTTTATGGTCAAAATCGGTCAAAAAAGTAAAGGGGTTAGCCCTTTATCTTTTTGACCGATTTTGGCCATTTTTCATCTTTGGAAGTAAGGCTAAATATTTTAAGTTCATTGTATACGCACACCAACTATGAGAAAAACCACTGAAAAAAAGTAGAACAATCCATTCAATTTTTAATGAGATAAACCAGTTTACCTTTTTATGGTCAAAATCGGACCAAAAAGTTAAGGGGTCTTAGCCTTTACTTTTTGCCCGATTTATGGCCAATTTTCAACTTTGGAAGTAAGGCTAAATATTTTAGTTCATTGTATAGCACAGCAACTATGGAATAACCACTGAAAAATGTAGAACAATCCAATCAATTTTTAATGGAGATAAACCAGTTTACTTTTTATGGTCAAAATCGGTCCAAAAAAGTAAAGGGGTTAGCCTTTACTTTTTGACCGATATTTTGGCCATTTTTCAACTTTGGAAGTAAGGCTAAATATTATTAGTTCATTGTATAGCACCAACCAACTATGGAATAACCACTGAAAAAAGTAGAACAATCCATTCAATTTTTAATGAGATAAACCTAGTTTACTTTTTATGGTCAAAATTCGGTCAAAAAGTAAAGGGGTTAGCCCTTTACTTGTTTTGACCGATTTTGGCCATTTTTCAACTTTGGAAGTAAGGCTAAAATATTTTTAGTTCATTGTATAGCACACCAACTATCGAATAACCACTGAAAATAAAAGTAGAACAACTCCATTCAATTTATTAATGCGATAAACCAGTTTACTTTTTATGGTCAAAAATCAGGTCAAAAAGTAAAGTGGTTAGCCTTTACTTTTTGACCGATTTTGGCCATTTTTCAACTTTGGAAGTAAGGCTAAATATTTTAGTTCATTGTATAGCACACCAACTATGGAATAACCACTGAAGAAAAAGTATAACAATCCATTCAATGTTTAATGAGATAAACCAGTCTACTTTTTTTATGGTCAAAAATCGGTCAAAAAGTAAAGGAGGGTAGCCTTTCCTTTTTTGACCGATTTTGGCCATTTTTCAACTTTGGAAGGAAGGCTAAATAGTAAGTTCATCCTATGTATAGCACACCAACAATGGACTAACCACTGAAAAACCGTAGAACAATCCAATCAATTTTTAATGAGATAAACCCAGTTTTACCTTTTTATGGTCAAAATCGGTCAAAAAGTAAAGGGGTTAGCCTTTACTTATTGACCGATACCTGAGGCTTATATTCAGAACTACAGTCCGCAACCACATTTTTTAACTTCTGGTGAGAAGTAAGGCTAAATATTTTAGTTCATTGTCTAGCACACCAACTATGGAATAAACCACTGAAAAACGTAGAACAATCCATTCAATTAGTAATGAGATAAACCAGTTTACTTTTTATGGTCAAAATCGGTCAAAAAGTAAAGGGGTTAGCCTTTACTTTTTTGACCGGATTTTTGCCATTATTTCAACTTTGGAAGTAAGGCTAAATATTTGAGTTTATTGTATAAAGCACACCAACTATGGAATAAACCACGGACAACAGTAGAAACAATCCCAAGCACTTTTTAATGAGATAAACCAGTTATACTTTTTATGGTCAAAAATCGGTCAAATAAAGTAAAGGGGTTACCCTTTACTTTTTGACCGAATTTTGGCCATTTATTTTCAACTTTGGAAAGATAAGGCTAAAATATTTATAGTTTCATTGTAATAGCACACCAACTTATGGGAAATAACCACTGAAAAAAAAGTAGAACAATCCATTCAATTTTTTTAATGAGGATAAACCCAGTTTATACTTTTTATGGTCCAAAATCGGTCAAAAAGTAAAGGGGTTAGCCTTTACTTTTTTGACCGATTTTGGCCATTTTTCAACTTTGGAAGTAAGGCTAAATATTTTAGTTCATTGTATAGCACATCCAACTATGGAATCACCACTGAAAAAAGTAGAACAATCCATTCAATTTTTTAATGAGATAAACCAGTTTTACTTTTTATGGTCAAAATCGGTCAAAAAGTAAAGGGGTTAGCCTTTACTTTTTGACCGATTTTGGCCATTTTTCAACTTTGGAAGTAAGGCTAAATATTTTAGTTCATTGTATAGCACACCAACTATGGAATAACCACTGAAAAAAGTAGAACAATCCATTCAAATTTTTAATGAGATAAAACCAGTTTAACTTTTTATGGTCAAAATCGGTCAAAAAGTTAAGGGGTTAGCCTTTACTTTTTGACCGATTATTGCCATTTTTCAACTTTGGAAGTAAGGCAAAATATTTTAGTTCATTGTATAGCACACCAACTATGGAATAACCACTGAAAAAAGTAGAACAATCCATTCAATTTTTAATGAGATAAACAAGTTTACTTTTTTATGGTCCAAAATCGGTCAAAAAGTAAAGGGGTTAGCCTTTTACTTTTTGACCGATTTTGGCCATTTTTCAACTTTGGAAGTAAGGCCTAAATATTTTAGTTCATTGTATAGCACAACCAACTATGGAATAACCACTGAAAAAAGTAGAACAATCCATTCAATTTTTAATGAGATAAACCAGTTTACTTTTTATTGGTCAAAATCGGTCAAAAAGTAAAGGGGTTAGCCTTTACTTTTTGACCGATTTTGGCCATTTTCATCTTTGGAAGTAAGGCTAAATATTTTAGTTCATTGTATAGCACACCAACTATGGAATAACCACTGAAAAAAGTAGAACAATCCATTCAATTTTTAATGAGATAAACCAGTTTACTTTTTATGGTCAAAATCGGTCAAAAAGTAAAGGGGTTAGCCTTTACTTTTTGACCGATTTTGGCCATTTTTCAACTTTGGAAGTAAGGCTAAATATTTTAGTTCATTGTATAGCACACCAACTATGGAATAACCACTGAAAAAAGTAGAACAATCCATTCAATTTTTAATGAGATAAACTAGTTTACTTTTTATGGTCAAAATCGGTCAAAAAGTAAAGGGTTTAGCCTTTACTTTTTGACCGATTTTGGCCATTTTTCAACTTTGGAAGTAAGGCTAAATATTTTAGTTCATTGTATAGCACACCAACTATGGAATAACCACTGAAAAAAGTAGAACAATCCATTCAATTTTTAATGAGATAAACCAGTTTACTTTTTATGGTCAAAATCGGTCAAAAAGTAAAGGGGTTAGCCTTTACTTTTTGACCGATTTTGGCCATTTTTCAACTTTGGAAGAAAGGCTAAATATTTTAGTTCATTGTATAGCACACCAACTATGGAATAACCACTGAAAAAAGTAGAACAATCCATTCAATTTTTAATGAGATAAACTAGTTTACTTTTTATGGTCAAAATCGGTCAAAAAGTAAAGGGGTTAGCCTTTACTTTTTGACCGATTTTGGCCATTTTTCAACTTTGGAAGTAAGGCTAAATATTTTTAGTTCATTGTATAGCACACCAATTATGGAATAACCACTGAAAAAAGTAGAACAATCCATTCAATTTTTAATGAGATAAACCAGTTTACTTTTTATGGTCAAAATCGGTCAAAAAGTAAAGGGGTTAGCCTTTACTTTTTGACCGATTTTGGCCATTTTTCAACTTTGGAAGTAAGCCTAAATATTTTAGTTCATTGTATAGCACACCAACTATGGAATAACCACTGAAAAAAGTAGAACAATCCATTCAATTTTTAATGAGATAAACCAGTTTACTTTTTATGGTCAAAATCGGTCAAAAAGTAAAGGGGTTAGCCTTTACTTTTTTGACCGATTTTGGCCATTTTTCAACTTTGGAAGTAAGGCTAAATATTTTAGTTCATTGTATAGCACACCAACTATGGAATAACCACTGAAAAAAGTAGAACAATCCATTCAATTTTTAATGAGATCAACCAGTTTACTTTTTATAGTCAAAATCGGTCAAAAAGTAAAGGGGTTAGCCTTTACTTTTTGACCGATTTTGGCCATTTTTTAACTTTGGAAGTAAGGCTAAATATTTTAGTTCATTGTATAGCACACCAACTATGGAATAACCACTGAAAAAAGTAGAACAATCCATTCAATTTTTAATGAGATAAACCAGTTTACTTTTTATGGTCAAAATCGGTCAAAAAGTAAAGGGGTTAGCCTTTACTTTTTGACCGATTTTGGCCATTTTTCAACTTTGGAAGTAAGGCTAAATATTTTAGTTCATTGTATAGCACACCAACTATGGAATAACCACTGAAAAAAGTAGAACAATCCATTCAATTTTTAATGAGATAAACCAGTTTACTTTTTTATGGTCAAAATCGGTCAAAAAGTAAAGGGGTTAGCCTTTACTTTTTGACCGATTTTGGCCAATTTTTTAACTTTGGAAGTAAGGCTAAATATTTTAGTTCATTGTATAGCACACCAACTATGGAATAACCACTGAAAAAAGTAGAACAATCCATTCAATTTTTAATGAGATAAACCAGTTTACTTTTTATGGTCAAAATCGGTCAAAAAGTAAAGGGGTTAGCCTTTACTTTTTGACCGATTTTGGCCATTTTTCAACTTTGGAAGTAAGGCTAAATATTTTAGTTCATTGTATAGCACACCAACTATGGAATAACCACTGAAAAAAGTAGAACAAACCATTCAATTTTTAATGAGATAAACCAGTTTACTTTTTATGGTCAAAATCGGTCAAAAAGTAAAGGGGTTAGCCTTTACTTTTTGACCGATTTTGGCCATTTTTCATCTTTGGAAGTAAGGCTAAATATTTTAGTTCATTGTATAGCACACCAACTATGGAATAACCACTGAAAAAAGTAGAACAATCCATTCAATTTTTAATGAGATAAACCAGTTTACTTTTTATGGTCAAAATCGGTCAAAAAGTTAAGGGGTTAGCCTTTACTTTTTGACCGATTTTGGCCATTTTTCAACTTTGGAAGTAAGGCTAAATATTTTAGTTCATTGTATAGCACACCAACTATGGAATAACCACTGAAAAAAGTAGAACAATCCATTCAATTTTTAATGAGATAAACTAGTTTACTTTTTATGGTCAAAATCGGTCAAAAAGTAAAGGGGTTAGCCTTTACTTTTTGACCGATTTTGGCCATTTTTCAACTTTGGAAGTAAGGCTAAATATTTTAGTTTCATTGTATAGCACACCAACTATGGAATAACCACTGAAAAAAGTAGAACAATCCATTCAATTTTTAATGAGATAAACCAGTTTACTTTTTATGGTCAAAATCGGTCAAAAAGTAAAGGGGTTAGCCTTTACTTTTTGACCGATTTTGGCCATTTTTCAACTTTGGAAGTAAGGCTAAATATTTTAGTTCATTGTATAGCACACCAACTATGGAATAACCACTGAAAAAAGTAGAACAATCCATTCAATTTTTAATGAGATAAACTAGTTTTACTTTTTATGGTCAAAATCGGTCAAAAAGTAAAGGGGTTAGCCTTTACTTTTTGACCGATTTTGGCCATTTTTCAACTTTGGAAGTAAGGCTAAATATTTTAGTTCATTGTATAGCACACCAACTATGGAATAACCACTGAAAAAAGTAGAACAATCCATTCAATTTTTAATGAGATAAACCAGTTTACTTTTTATGGTCAAAATCGGTCAAAAAGTAAAGGGGTTAGCCTTTACTTTTTGACCGATTTTGGCCATTTTTCAACTTTGGAAGTAAGCTTAAATATTTTAGTTCATTGTATAGCACACCAACTATGGAATAACCACTGAAAAAAGTAGAACAATCCATTCAATTTTTAATGACATAAACCAGTTTACTTTTTATGGTCAAAATCGGTCAAAAAGTAAAGGGGTTAGCCTTTACTTTTTGACCGATTTTGGCCATTTTTCAACTTTGGAAGTAAGGCTAAATATTTTAGTTCATTGTATAGCACACCAACTATGGAATAACCACTGAAAAAAGTAGAACAATCCATTCAATTTTTAATGAGATAAACCAGTTTACTTTTTATAGTCAAAATCGGTCAAAAAGTAAAGGGGTTAGCCTTTACTTTTTGACCGATTTTGGCCATTTTTTAACTTTGGAAGTAAGGCTAAATATTTTAGTTCATTGTATAGCACACCAACTATGGAATAACCACTGAAAAAAGTAGAACACTCCATTCAATTTTTAATGAGATAAACCAGTTTACTTTTTATGGTCAAAATCGGTCAAAAAGTAAAGGGGTTAGCCTTTACTTTTTGACCGATTTTGGCCATTTTTCAACTTTGGAAGTAAGGCTAAATATTTTAGTTCATTGTATAGCACACCAACTATGGAATAACCACTGAAAAAAGTAGAACAATCCATTCAATTTTTAATGAGATAAACTAGTTTACTTTTTTATGGTCAAAATCGGTCAAAAAGTAAAGGGGTTAGCCTTTACTTTTTGACCGATTTGGCCATTTTTCAACTTTGGAAGTAAGCCTAAATATTTTAGTTCATTGTATAGCACACCAACTATGGAATAACCACTGAAAAAAGTAGAACACTCCATTCAATTTTTAATGAGATAAACCAGTTTACTTTTTATGGTCAAAATCGGTCAAAAAGTAAAGGGGTTAGCCTTTACTTTTTGACCGATCTTGGCCATTTTTTTACTTTGGAAGTAAGGCTAAATATTTTAGTTCATTGTATAGCACACCAACTATGGAATAACCACTGAAAAAAGTAGAACAATCCATTCAATTTTTAATGAGATAAACTAGTTTACTTTTTATGGTCAAAATCGGTCAAAAAGTAAAGGGGTTAGCCTTTACTTTTTGACCGATTTTGGCCATTTTTCAACTTTGGAAGTAAGGCTAAATATTTTAGTTCATTGTATAGCACACCAACTATGGAATAACCACTGAAAAAAAGTAGAACAATCCATTCAATTTTTAATGAGATAAACTAGTTTACTTTTTATGGTCAAAATCGGTCAAAAAGTAAAGGGGTTAGCCTTTACTTTTTGACCGATTTTGGCCATTTTTCAACTTTGGAAGTAAGGCTAAATATTTTAGTTCATTGTATAGCACACCAACTATGGAATAACCACTGAAAAAAGTAGAACACTCCATTCAATTTTTAATGAGATAAACCAGTTTACTTTTTATGGTGAAAATCGGTCAAAAAGTAAAGGGGTTAGCCTTTACTTTTTGACCGATTTTGGCCATTTTTCAACTTTGGAAGTAAGCCTAAATATTTTAGTTCATTGTATAGCACACCAACTATGGAATAACCACTGAAAAGAGTAGAACAATCCATTCAATTTTTAATGAGATAAACCAGTTTACTTTTTATGGTCAAAATGTAAAGGGGTTAGCCTTTACTTTTTGACCGATTTTGGCCATTTTTTAACTTTGGAAGTAAGGCTAAATATTTTAGTTCATTGTATAGCACACCAACTATGGAATAACCACTGAAAAAAGTAGAACAATCCATTCAATTTTTAATGAGATAAACTAGTTTACTTTTTATGGTCAAAATCGGTCAAAAAGTAAAGGGGTTAGCCTTTACTTTTTGACCGATTTTGGCCATTTTTCAACTTTGGAAGTAAGGCTAAATATTTTAGTTCATTGTATAGCACACCAACTATGGAATAACCACTGAAAAAAAGTAGAACAATCCATTCAATTTTTAATGAGATAAACTAGTTTACTTTTTATGGTCAAAATCGGTCAAAAAGTAAAGGGGTTAGCCTTTACTTTTTGACCGATTTTTGGCCATTTTTCAACTTTGGAAGTAAGGCTAAATATTTTAGTTCATTGTATAGCACACCAACTATGGAATAACCACTGAAAAAAGTAGAACACTCCATTCAATTTTTAATGAGATAAACCAGTTTACTTTTTATGGTCAAAATCGGTCAAAAAGTAAAGGGGTTAGCCTTTACTTTTTGACCGATTTTGGCCATTTTTCAACTTTGGAAGTAAGCCTAAATATTTTAGTTCATTGTATAGCACACCAACTATGGAATAACCACTGAAAAGAGTAGAACAATCCATTCAATTTTTAATGAGATAAACCAGTTTACTTTTTATGGTCAAAATGTAAAGGGGTTAGCCTTTACTTTTTGACCGATTTTGGCCATTTTTTAACTTTGGAAGTAAGGCTAAATATTTTAGTTCATTGTATAGCACACCAACTATGGAATAACCACTGAAAAAAGTAGAACAATCCATTCAATTTTTAATGAGATAAACTAGTTTACTTTTTATGGTCAAAATCGGTCAAAAAGTAAAGGGGTTAGCCTTTACTTTTTGACCGATTTTGGCCATTTTTCAACTTTGGAAGTAAGGCTAAATATTTTAGTTCATTGTATAGCACACCAACTATGGAATAACCACTGAAAAAAGTAGAACAATCCATTCAATTTTTAATGAGAATAAACTAGTTTACTTTTTATGGTCAAAATCGGTCAAAAAGTAAAGGGGTTAGCCTTTACTTTTTGACCGATTTTGGCCATTTTTCAACTTTGGAAGCAAGGCTAAATATTTTAGTTCATTGTATAGCACACCAACTATGGAATAACCACTGAAAAAAGTAGAACAATCCATTCAATTTTTAATGAGATAAACCAGTTTACTTTTTATGGTCAAAATCGGTCAAAAAGTAAAGGGGTTAGCCTTTACTTTTTGACCGATTTTTGGCCATTTTTCAACTTTGGAAGTAAGGCTAAATATTTTAGTTCATTGTATAGCACACCAACTATGGAATAACCACTGAAAAAAGTAGAACAATCCATTCAATTTTTAATGAGATAAACCAGTTTACTTTTTATGGTCAAAATCGGTCAAAAAGTAAAGGGGTTAGCCTTTACTTTTTGACCGATTTTGGTCACTTTTGAAACTTTTGAGTTAGGGTCAAAAACGGTTAGATTAAGTCGTTTTAGACCTCTTGTGAAAACGAGAAGGCTGTATTTTTGCTAAAAATATTTATTTTGATTTTTTGAAAAAAAACCGGGAAAAAAAGTGTAAAGGGGTTAGTTAGCCTTTACTTTTTGACCGATTTTAATTATGAAAATAAATATTTTTAGCCAAAATACAGACTTCTCGTTTTCACATGAGGTTTAAAACGACTTAATCTAAGCGTTTTTGACCCTAACTCAAAAGTTTCAAAAGTGACCAAAATCGGTCAAAAAGTAAAGGCTAGCAACCCCTTTACTTTTTTTTCCCCAGATTTTTTTTCCAAAAATCAAAATAAATATTTTTAGCCAAAATACAGACTTCTCGTTTTCACAAGAGGTTTAAAACGACTTAATCTAACCGTTTTTGACCCTAACTCAAAAGTTTCAAAAGTGACCAAAATCGGTCAAAAAGTAAAGGCTAACCCCTTTACTTTTTTTTCCCCGGATTTTTTTCCCAAAATCAAAATAAATATTTTTAGCCAAAATACAGCCTTCTCGTTTTCACAAAAGGTTTAAAACGACTTAATCTAACCGTTTTTGACCCTAATTCAAAAGTTCCAAAAGTGACGAAAACCGGTCAAAAAGTAAAGGGGTTAGCCTTTACTTTTTGACCGATTTTGGCCATTTTTCAACTTTGGAAGTAAGGCTAAATATTTTAGTTCATTGTATAGCACACCAACTATGGAATAACCACTGAAAAAAGTAGAACAATCCATTCAATTTTTAATGAGATAAACCAGTTTACTTTTTATGGTCAAAATCGGTCAAAAAGTAAAGGGGTTAGCCTTTACTTTTTGACCGATTTTGGTCACTTTTGAAACTTTTGAGTTAGGGTCAAAAACGGTTAGATTAAGTCGTTTTAGACCTCTTGTGAAAACGAGAAGGCTGTATTTTGGCTAAAAATATTTATTTTGATTTTTTGAAAAAAATCCGGGAAAAAAAGTGTAAAGGGGTTAGTTAGCCTTTACTTTTTGACCGATTTTAATTATGAAAATAAATATTTTTAGCCAAAATACAGACTTCTCGTTTTCACATGAGGTTTAAAACGACTTAATCTAAGCGTTTTTGACCCTAACTCAAAAGTTTCAAAAGTGACCAAAATCGGTCAAAAAGTAAAGGCTAGCAACCCCTTTACTTTTTTTTCCCCAGATTTTTTTTCCAAAAATCAAAATAAATATTTTTAGCCAAAATACAGACTTCTCGTTTTCACAAGAGGTTTAAAACGACTTAATCTAACCGTTTTTGACCCTAACTCAAAAGTTTCAAAAGTGACCAAAATCGGTCAAAAAGTAAAGGCTAACCCCTTTACTTTTTTTTCCCCGGATTTTTTTCCCAAAATCAAAATAAATATTTTTAGCCAAAATACAGCCTTCTCGTTTTCACAAGAGGTCTAAAACGACTTAATCTAACCGTTTTTTACCCTAACTCAAAAGTTTCAAAAGTGACCAAAATCGGTCAAAAAGTAAAGGCTAGCAACCCCTTTACTTTTATTTTCCCGGATTTTTTTCAAAAATCAAAATAAATATTTTTAGCCAAAATACAGCCTTTTCGTTTTCACAAGAGGTTTAAAACGACTTAATATAACAGTTTTTGACGCTAACTCAAAAGTTTCAAAAGTGACCAAAATCGGTCAAAAAGTAAAGGCTAACCCCTTTACTTTTCTTTCCCCGGATTTTTTTTCCCAAAATCAAAATAAATATTTTTAGCCAAAATACAGCCTTCTCGTTTTCACAAAAGGTTTACACGACTTAATCTAACCGTTTTTTACCCTAACTCAAAAGTTTCAAAAGTGACCAAAATCGGTCAAAAAGTAAAGGCTAACAACCCCTTTACTTTTTTTTTTCCCAGATTTTTTTTCCAAAAATCAAAATAAATATTTTTAGCCAAAATACAGACTTCTCGTTTTCACAAGAGGTTTAAAACGACTTAATCTAACCGTTTTTGACCCTAACTCAAAAGTGACCAAAATCGGTCAAAAAGTAAAGGCTAACCCCTTTACTTTTCTTTCCCCGGATTTTTTTTCAAAAAATCAAAATAAATATTTTTAGCCAAAATACAGCCTTCTCGTTTTCACAAGAGGTCTAAAACGACTTAATCTAACCGTTTTTGACCCCAACTCAAAAGTTTCAAAAGTGACCAAAATCGGTCAAAAAGTAAAGGGTAACTAACCCCTTTACTTTTTTTTCCCCAGATTTTTTTACAAAAAATCAAAATAAATATTTTTAGCCAAAATACAGCCTTCTCGTTTTCACAAGAGGTCTAAAACGACTTAATGTAACCGTTTTTGACCCTAACTCAAAAGTTTCAAAAGTGACCAAAATCGGTCAAAAAGTAAAGGCTAACCCGTTTACTTTTTTTTCCCCCCGGATATTTTTCAAAAAATCAAAATAAATATTTTTAGCCAAAATACAGACTTCTCGTTTTCACAAGAGGTTTAAAACGACTTAATCTAACCGTTTTTGACCCCAACTCAAAAGTTTCAAAAGTGACCAAAATCGGTCAAAAAGTAAAGGCTAACCCCTTTACTTTTTTTTTTCCAGATTTTTTTACAAAAAATCAAAATAAATATTTTTAGCCAAAATACAGCCTTCTCGTTTTCAAAAGAGGTTTAAAACGACTTAATATAACCGTTTTTGACGCTAACTCAAAAGTTTCAAAAGTGACCAAAATCGGTCAAAAAGTAAAGGCTAACAACCCCTTTACTTTTTTTTTCCCAGATTTTTTTTCCAAAAATCAAAATAAATATTTTTAGCCAAAATACAGACTTCTCGTTTTCACAAGAGGTTTAAAACGACTTAATCTAACCGTTTTTGACCCTAACTCAAAAGTGACCAAAATCGGTCAAAAAGTAAAGGCTAACCCCTTTACTTTTCTTTCCCCGGATTTTTTTTCAAAAAATCAAAATAAATATTTTTAGCCAAAATACAGCCTTCTCGTTTTCACAAGAGGTCTAAAACGACTTAATCTAACCGTTTTTGACCCCAACTCAAAAGTTTCAAAAGTGACCAAAATCGGTCAAAAAGTAAAGGCTAACCCCTTTACTTTTTTTTTTCCAGATTTTTTTACAAAAAATCAAAATAAATATTTTTAGCCAAAATACAGCCTTCTCGTTTTCACAAGAGGTCTAAAACGACTTAATGTAACCGTTTTTGACCCTAACTCAAAAGTTTCAAAAGTGACCAAAATCGGTCAAAAAGTAAAGGCTAACCCCTTTACTTTTTTTTCCCCCCGGATATTTTTCAAAAAATCAAAATAAATATTTTTAGCCAAAATACAGCCTTCTCGTTTTCACAAGAGGTTTAAAACGACTTAATCTAACCGTTTTTGACCCCAACTCAAAAGTTTCAAAAGTGACCAAAATCGGTCAAAAAGTAAAGGCTAACCCCTTTACTTTTTTTTCCCCCCGGATATTTTTCAAAAAATCAAAATAAATATTTTTAGCCAAAATACAGCCTTCTCGTTTTCACAAGAGGTCTAAAACGACTTAATCTAACCGTTTTTGACCTTAACTCAAAAGTTTCAAAAGTGACCAAAATCGGTCAAAAAGTAAAGGCTAACCCCTTTACTTTTCTTTCCCCGGATTTTTTTCAAAAAATCAAAATAAATATTTTTAGCGAAAAATACAGCCTTCTCGTTTTCAAAAGAGGTTTAAAACGACTTAATATAACCGTTTTTGACGCTAACTCAAAAGTTTCAAAAGTGACCAAAATCGGTGAAAAAGTAAAGGCTAACCCCTTTACTTTTTTTTTTCCAGATTTTTTTACAAAAAATCAAAATAAATATTTTTAGCCAAAATACAGCCTTCTCGTTTTCACAAGAGGTTTCAAACGACTTAATCTAACCGTTTTTGACCCCAACTCAAAAGTTTCAAAAGTGACCAAAATCGGTCAAAAAGTAAAGGCTAACCCCTTTACTTTTCTTTTTCCAGATTTTTTTACAAAAAATCAAAATAAATATTTTTAGCGAAAAATACAGCCTTCTAGTTTTCACAAGAGGTCTAAAACGACTTAATCTAACCGTTTTTTACCCTAACTCAAAAGTTTCAAAAGTGACCAAAATCGGTCAAAAAGTAAAGGCTAACCCCTTTACTTTTTTTTCCCCCCGGATATTTTTCAAAAAATCAAAATAAATATTTTTAGCCAAAATACAGACTTCTCGTTTTCACAAGAGGTTTAAAACGACTTAATCTAACCATTTTTGACCCCAACTCAAAAGTTTCAAAAGTGACCAAAATCGGTCAAAAAGTAAAGGCTAACCCCTTTACTTTTTTTTTCCCCCGGATATTTTTCAAAAAATCAAAATAAATATTTTTAGCCAAAATACAGTCTTCTCGTTTTCACAAGAGGTTTAAAACGACTTAATCTAACCGTTTTTGACCTTAACTCGAAAGTTTCAAAAGTGACCAAAATCAGTCAAAAAGTAAAGGCTAACCCCTTTACTTTTATTTCCCCGGATTTTTTTCAAAAAATCAAAATAAATATTTTTAGCGAAAAATACAGCCTTCTAGTTTTCACAACAGGTCTAAAACGACTTAATCTAACCGTTTTTTACCCTAACTCAAAAGTTTCAAAAGTGACCAAAATCGGTGAAAAAGTAAAGGCTAACCCCTTTACTTTTTTTTCCCCCGGATATTTTTCAAAAAATCAAAATAAATATTTTTAGCCAAAATACAGACTTCTCGTTTTCACAAGAGGTTTAAAACGACTTAATCTAACCGTTTTTGACCCCAACTCAAAAGTTTCAAAAGTGACCAAAATCGGTCAAAAAGTAAAGGCTAACCCCTTTACTTTTTTTTTTCCAGATTTTTTTACAAAAAATCAAAATAAATATTTTTAGCCAAAATACAGCCTTCTCGTTTTCACAAGAGGTCTAAAACGACTTAATCTAACCGTTTTTGACCTTAACTCAAAAGTTTCAAAAGTGACCAAAATCGGTCAAAAAGTAAAGGCTAACCCCTTTACTTTTCTTTCCCCGGATTTTTTTCAAAAAATCAAAATAAATATTTTTAGCGAAAAATACAGCCTTCTAGTTTTCACAAGAGGTCTAAAACGACTTAATCTAACCGTTTTTTACCCTAACTCAAAAGTTTCAAAAGTGACCAAAATCGGTGAAAAAGTAAAGGCTAACCCCTTTACTTTTTTTTTTCCCCCGGATATTTTTTCAAAAAATCAAAATAAATATTTTTAGCCAAAATACAGACTTCTCGTTTTCACAAGAGGTTTAAAACGACTTAATCTAACCGTTTTTTGACCCCAACTCAAAAGTTTCAAAAGTGACCAAAATCGGTCAAAAAGTAAAGGCTAACCCCTTTACTTTTTTTTCCCCCCGGATATTTTTCAAAAAATCAAAATAAATATTTTTAGCCAAAATACAGTCTTCTCGTTTTCACAAGAGGTTTAAAACGACTTAATCTAACCGTTTTTGACCCCAACTCAAAAGTTTCAAAAGTGACCAAAATCGGTCAAAAAGTAAAGGCTAACCCCTTACTTTTTTTTTTGCCCCCGGATATTTTTCCAAAAATCAAAATAAATATTTTTAGCCAAAATACAGTCTTCTCGTTTTCACAAGAGGTTTAAAACGACTTAATCTAACCGTTTTTGACCTTAACTCGAAAGTTTCAAAAGTGACCAAAATCGGTCAAAAAGTAAAGGCCCTTTACTTTTTTTTTTCCAGATTTTTTTTCAAAAATCAAAATAAATATTTTTAGCCAAAATACAGCCTTCTCGTTTTCACAAGAGGTCTAAAACGACCTAATCTAACCGTTTTTTACCCTAACTCAAAAGTTTCAAAAGTGACCAAAATCGGTCAAAAAGTAAAGGCTAACCCCTTTACTTTTTTTTCCCCCCGGATATTTTTCAAAAAATCAAAATAAATATTTTTAGCCAAAATACAGACTTCTCGTTTTCACAAGAGGTTTAAAACGACTTAATCTAACCGTTTTTGACCCCAACTCAAAAGTTTCAAAAGTGACCAAAATCGGTCAAAAAGTAAAGGCTAACCCCTTTACTTTTTTTTTTCCAGATTTTTTTACAAAAAATCAAAATAAATATTTTTAGCCAAAATACAGCCTTCTCGTTTTCACAAGAGGTCTAAAACGACTTAATCTAACCGTTTTTTACCCTAACTCAAAAGTTTCAAAAGTGACCAAAATCGGTCAAAAAGTAAAGGCTAGCAACCCCTTTACTTTTTTTTTTCCCAGATTTTTTTTCCAAAAATCAAAATAAATATTTTTAGCCAAAATACAGACTTCTCGTTTTCACAAGAGGTTTAAAACGACTTAATCTAACCGTTTTTGACCCTAACTCAAAAGTTTCAAAAGTGACCAAAATCGGTCAAAAAGTAAAGGCTAATAACCCCTTTACTTTTATTTTCCCGGATTTTTTTCAAAAATCAAAATAAATATTTTTAGCCAAAATACAGCCTTCTCGTTTTCACAAGAGGTTTAAAACGACTTAATCTAACCGTTTTTGACCCTAACTCAAAAGTTTCAAAAGTGACCAAAATCGGTCAAAAAGTAAAGGCTAGCAACCCCTTTACCTTTTTTTTTCCAGATTTTTTTTCAAAAAATCAAAATAAATATTTTTAGCCAAAATACAGCCTTCTCGTTTTCACAAGAGGTCTAAAACGACTTAATCTAACCGTTTTTTACCCTAACTCAAAAGTTTCAAAAGTGACCAAAATCGGTCAAAAAGTAAAGGCTAGCAACCCCTTTACTTTTTTTTTTCCCAGATTTTTTTTCCAAAAATCAAAATAAATATTTTTAGCCAAAATACAGACTTCTCGTTTTCACAAGAGGTTTAAAACGACTTAATCTAACCGTTTTTGACCCTAACTCAAAAGTTTCAAAAGTGACCAAAATCGGTCAAAAAGTAAAGGCTAATAACCCCTTTACTTTTATTTTCCCGGATTTTTTTCAAAAATCAAAATAAATATTTTTAGCCAAAATACAGCCTTCTCGTTTTCACAAGAGGTTTAAAACGACTTAATCTAACCGTTTTTGACCCTAACTCAAAAGTTTCAAAAGTGACCAAAATCGGTCAAAAAGTAAAGGCTAACCCCTTTACTTTTCTTTCGCCGGATTTTTTTCAAAAAATCAAAATAAATATTTTTAGCGAAAAATACAGCCTTCTAGTTTTCACAAGAGGTCTAAAACGACTTAATCTAACCGTTTTTTACCCTAACTCAAAAGTTTCAAAAGTGACCAAAATCGGTGAAAAAGTAAAGGCTAACCCCTTTACTTTTTTTTTCCCCCGGATATTTTTCAAAAAATCAAAATAAATATTTTTAGCCAAAATACAGACTTCTCGTTTTCACAAGAGGTTTAAAACGACTTAATCTAACCGTTTTTGACCCCAACTCAAAAGTTTCAAAAGTGACCAAAATCGGTCAAAAAGTAAAGGCTAACCCCTTTACTTTTTTTTCCCCCCGGATATTTTTTCAAAAAATCAAAATAAATATTTTTTAGCCAAAATACAGTCTTCTCGTTTTCACAAGAGGTTTAAAACGACTTAATCTAACCGTTTTTGACCCCAACTCAAAAGTTTCAAAAGTGACCAAAATCGGTCAAAAAGTAAAGGCTAACCCCTTTACTTTTTTTTTCCCCCGGATATTTTTCAAAAAATCAAAATAAATATTTTTAGCCAAAATACAGTCTTCTCGTTTTCACAAGAGGTTTAAAACGACTTAATCTAACCGTTTTTGACCTTAACTCGAAAGTTTCAAAAGTGACCAAAATCGGTCAAAAAGTAAAGGCTAACCCCTTTACTTTTCTTTTTCCAGATTTTTTTACAAAAAATCAAAATAAATATTTTTAGCCAAAATACAGCCTTCTCGTTTTCACAAGAGGTCTAAAACGACCTAATCTAACCGTTTTTTACCCTAACTCAAAAGTTTCAAAAGTGACCAAAATCGGTCAAAAAGTAAAGGCTAACCCCTTTACTTTTTTTTCCCCCCGGATATTTTTCCAAAAATCAAAATAAATATTTTTAGCCAAAATACAGACTTCTCGTTTTCACAAGAGGTTTAAAACGACTTAATCTAACCGTTTTTGACCCCAACTCAAAAGTTTCAAAAGTGACCAAAATCGGTCAAAAAGTAAAGGCTAATAACCCCTTTACTTTTATTTTCCCGGATTTTTTTCAAAAATCAAAATAAATATTTTTAGCCAAAATACAGCCTTCTCGTTTTCACAAGAGGTTTAAAACGACTTAATCTAACCGTTTTTGACCCTAACTCAAAAGTTTCAAAAGTGACCAAAATCGGTCAAAAAGTAAAGGCTAACCCCTTTACTTTTCTTTTTGCCCGGATTTTTTTTCAAAAAATCAAAATAAATATTTTTAGCCAAAATACAGCCTTCTCGTTTTCACAAGAGGTCTAAAACGAGCTAATCTAACCGTTTTTGACCCTAACTCAAAAGTTTCAAAAGTGACCAAAATCGGTGAAAAAGTAAAGGCTAACCCCTTTACTTTTTTTTTTCCAGATTTTTTTACAAAAAATCAAAATAAATATTTTTAGCCAAAATACAGCCTTCTCGTTTTCACAAGAGGTCTAAAACGACTTAATCTAACCGTTTTTGACCCTAACTCAAAAGTTTCAAAAGTGACCAAAATCGGTCAAAAAGTAAAGGCTAGCAACCCCTTTACTTTTTTTTTTTCCCAGATTTTTTTTCCAAAAATCAAAATAAATATTTTTAGCCAAAATACAGACTTCTCGTTTTCACAAGAGGTTTAAAACGACTTAATCTAACCGTTTTTGACCCTAACTCAAAAGTTTCAAAAGTGACCAAAATCGGTCAAAAAGTAAAGGCTAATAACCCCTTTACTTTTATTTTCCCGGATTTTTTTTCAAAAATCAAAATAAATATTTTTAGCCAAAATACAGCCTTCTCGTTTTCACAAGAGGTTTAAAACGACTTAATCTAACCGTTTTTGACCCTAACTCAAAAGTTTCAAAAGTGACCAAAATCGGTCAAAAAGTAAAGGCTAACCCCTTTACTTTTCTTTTTGCCCGGATTTTTTTTCAAAAAATCAAAATAAATATTTTTAGCCAAAATACAGCCTTCTCGTTTTCACAAGAGGTCTAAAACGAGCTAATCTAACCGTTTTTGACCCTAACTCAAAAGTTTCAAAAGTGACCAAAATCGGTGAAAAAGTAAAGGCTAACCCCTTTACTTTTTTTTTTCCAGATTTTTTTACAAAAAATCAAAATAAATATTTTTAGCCAAAATACAGCCTTCTCGTTTTCACAAGAGGTCTAAAACGACTTAATCTAACCGTTTTTGACCCTAACTCAAAAGTTTCAAAAGTGACCAAAATCGGTCAAAAAGTAAAGGCTAACTAACCCCTTTACTTTTTTCCCCCGGATTTTTTCCCCAAAAATCAAAATAAATATTTTTAGCCAAAATACAGTCTTCTCGTTTTCACAAGAGGTTTAAAACGACTTAATCTAACCGTTTTTTACCTTAACTCAAAAGTTTCAAAAGTGACCAAAATCGGTCAAAAAGTAAAGGCTAACCCCTTTACTTTTTTTTTTCCAGATTTTTTTACAAAAAATCAAAATAAATATTTTTAGCCAAAATACAGCCTTCTCGTTTTCACAAGAGGTCTAAAACGACTTAATGTAACCGTTTTTGACCCTAACTCAAAAGTTTCAAAAGTGACCAAAATCGGTCAAAAAGTAAAGGCTAACGCCTTTACTTTTTTTTTCCCCCGGATATTTTTCAAAAAATCAAAATAAATATTTTTAGCCAAAATACAGTCTTCTCGTTTTCACAAGAGGTCTAAAACGACTTAAGCTAACCGTTTTTGACCCTAACTCAAAAGTTTCAAAAGTGACCAAAATCGGTGAAAAAGTAAAGGCTAACCCCTTTACTTTTTTTTTTCCAGATTTTTTTACAAAAAATCAAAATAAATATTTTTAGCCAAAATACAGCCTTCTCGTTTTCACAAGAGGTCTAAAACGACTTAATCTAACCGTTTTTGACCCTAACTCAAAAGTTTCAAAAGTGACCAAAATCGGTCAAAAAGTAAAGGCTAACTAACCCCTTTACTTTTTCCCCCCGGATTTTTTCCCCAAAAATCAAAATAAATATTTTTAGCCAAAATACAGTCTTCTCGTTTTCACAAGAGGTTTAAAACGACTTAATCTAACCGTTTTTGACCTTAACTCAAAAGTTTCAAAAGTGACCAAAATCGGTCAAAAAGTAAAGGCTAACCCCTTTACTTTTCTTTCTCCGGATTTTTTTCAAAAAATCAAAATAAATATTTTTAGCGAAAAATACAGCCTTCTAGTTTTCACAAGAGGTCTAAAACGACTTAATCTAACCGTTTTTGACCCTAACTCAAAAGTTTCAAAAGTGACCAAAATCGGTCAAAAAGTAAAGGCTAACGCCTTTACTTTTATTTTCCCGGATTTTTTTCAAAAATCAAAATAAATATTTTTAGCCAAAATACAGCCTTCTCGTTTTCACAAGAGGTTTAAAACGACTTAATCTAACCGTTTTTGACCCTAACTCAAAAGTTTCAAAAGTGACTAAAATCGGTCAAAAAGTAAAGGCTAACCCCTTTACTTTTTTTCAAAAAATCAAAATAAATATATTTAGCCAAAATACAGCCGAATACCGAAATACTGGACAGAAATACTGCATCCACCAACTAAATAGAACCCTATAGCTCCCAGTATTTGTGGCTGTGATTTTCTCAGTGCAGAGGTGGAAATAGACATAGCAGGGAAAAGTCCTTGGGTAGGAAGTTGTATTGCTTTCTAGAGTAGAGGTGTGATAAGCGACAGGGGTACCAGGTAATTTATAGGAAGTGGGTAGGAATAGGTTTCATTGCCCTCAAGAGAACAATGATTACAGCTAGGACTAAGGATCAGTAAGGACAGGTAAAGGAATCGCAAACCCCAACTCTACTATAGAAAGCAATTCAACTTAATATCCAAGATCTTTTCTCTAGTATCTTTACTCCCATCGCTGCAAAGAAAAGATCATGCCTGCAGTACAGAGATAGCCTTAATGTTCTGTCAGTGGCTGCTGGGTCAAAATGCAGGGAGATGTATACTTTCAGTATACGGCCAAAATTGGTGAAAAGGTAAAGGCTAAGCCCTTAACATTTTGACCAATTTTGGCCATTTTTCAACTTTTGAAATACGGCAATTACTTCAAAAGTTGAAACACTGGTAAAAATCGACCAAAAAGTAAAGACTGACCCCTTAAGATTCTGACCGATTTTTTCAAACTTTTGAAATAAAGTCAAACTAGAAAATAACCTTTGCTGTGACCTGCCGCAGTATATTTGCAGTAGCTTAACGGCATTAATTAAGTAAAGACCATATTATTGTAGTACATGTACCTCAATTCAGCTTGTCATTGATTGGTTGTGTTAGTATTCTCATTTTATTAAAATTTTCCAAGAGTCTATTAAACAGAACAGAAGAAAGAAAATGTTGTTAATGGTATTAATTTTGTTAATATCATTTATACTGTATGCATATCCAACCAAGAAAGTGTTATTTTCTGCTGGCTGAGGAACAAAAGAAGCAGAAAATGTTTTCTCTCACACTGCTGGGGGCACTGCTGGGGGCATGATGGGTAATCAGGTGTATAGGGGGGGGGGGGGGCAGTGTTATGTCAGCACATTTTCTGTTGTTGCTTTGCCATGCTGGACCTCTAATCCACCCACCCTTCCCCTTGTAATGCTTCATGGGTTGAAGTTTGCTATTACTTTTGTGTACATGTACAGTCAAAAAGTAAAGGCTTTTCAAATATAAATATTTACCTTTTGCCTTCATAACCATTGATTACAAAACACCTAGCTACCAGTATTTGTAGCTGTGATTTTCTCAATGCAGAGGTGGAAATAGAGATAGCAGGGAAAATACCTTTGGTAGAAAGTTGTATTGCTTAATTTCTACAGTAGAGGTGACATAAACGCCTGGTGTACACAAGGAATTTATAGGTAATGGGTAGGTATAAGGAACTCACTGATCTCAAGAGAACAATGATTACAATGAGGACTAAGGACGATGGGACAGGAAAAATGATACAAAAATTCCAACTCTGCTGTATGTAGAAAGCAATTCAACCTAATACCCAAGAAGAAAAGATGATGCCTACAGTACAAAGATGGGTAGCTTGGTATTCTGTATAATTTCTTAGTCACTAGTTTTTGCAGGCTTAATTGAATCCATAAGTTTGGAACACTCTACTGCATTTTGGTTTCATAACAACGGACTACAAAACACCTAGCTATCAGTATTTGTAGCTGAAATTTTCTCTTTGCAAAAGTGAAAATAAAGGTAGCAGTGAAAAGACCTTGGGTAGGACTAGGTTGTATTGCTTCTACAGTGCGGTACTGTAAGTGAATTAAGGTAAAGGAATTTATAGGTAGTGGGGTAGGTAAAGATTCTCTCCTCTCAAGAGAACAAGTATACATGGTATATCATTAATCCCATCACTTGCAGTAGAAAGCAATTCAACCTAATACCCAAAATCTTTTCTCCACTAACTCCACTCCTACCTCTGCAGAGGTAAGATCAAACCTACAAATTAAGGGGCCGTCGACAAATAGATTTCATCCCCAATCGCGGACTTGTTCCGCAATGGGGGGAGGTGGGTAATCTTGAATCCGCAATAACAAGAAAAATTAGGACAAAATCTGAATTTAAATATAAACATTCATTATACACCACGAGTCTACATCTATTACTATGCTATGTGTCGATACTCGTTGTCAAAATGGCAGTATTAGTACGGTCAGCATACTCATTTGTGTGTTTCAGATATCCACTGGTCCACAATGATAGGGGGGGAGGGGGTCAACACAAAGTCTGCAATTGGGGATGAAATCTATTTGTCGATGGCCCCAAATATGGGTAGCTTGGTGTTGGTAAATATGTCAGCCAATTCACAGAATTCTATAGCCAAAAGCACCTATCCATCGTCATATCAATGAACATTATAAAATTTAACCCTTCAATGTAATAATTATTTACAAAAAATAAAAACATTGCTATGAAGATATATAAAAGTTGATTAACATTACTTACATTTAATACTAGTCTGCACACGTTTCTGCACCTTTTTTGAATTTTAGACATCTCCACCAACAGTACTTGACCTTAAATTGGTTCAAAGAACAACTGTTAAACGAGTTGGGAGAAGTTCAAACGAGTTCAAAGAACAACTGTTAAGTGGGTTGGGAGAACTCGAAAGTACTTATGTAAACCCTCGCCTACGGCTCGGGTTCACATAAACTTTCGAATTCTCCCAACTCACTCTCGTGTTTGCATCAGGCTATATAAACACGGGCGGCCATTTTCTATTTCTTAAATAGGTACTCACCGAATAGATCTCCTGGAAGTATTGTCTCGTCGAACATGTTTCATCTTTTTTATCGGACTGCCTTGATAAAAATCGTAGAAAGGAACTAGAAAAGAAAACATTGTTTACTGCAATGGCCCAGGTTGGGAAAAGTAACTAGTTCAAAGTTCAAACGATACTGAAATTGAAAATAGTCAATGAGACATATTCGACAATCATCTTACCCGTCCTCTTGCCGATTATAATGTACAAAAAAACACCAATATTACCCCAAGGTCATAGCTTAACAATCAACCAATCTTCGCGGACTTCGTTAAAGGTTTAAAACCCAGGATGGAAGGGATTTTTCTTGATTAAAAGCAAAGAGTTTGATAGATATTTCTTCCACGAACGTTCGTTCTTAAGGGCTTTAAATTTCGCGGTATTCCGGTCTCTTCCGAGTATTTCCGACAAAGTCACCCCGCGCTCCGACCAAATAACACGCGCGACCAGCACGCGTTGCACGCAGGATCTCAACCAAAACATGCATTCTCGTTCCCTTGCCACAGTTGCCACAGTAATAAAAATAATGATCATAATGATGATAGTAATAATAATATTAATAACATTAACGGGCAGAATAACAACCAAAAAGCGCGAAGCATGGGGCCAGCGGTTCCTCCAATGAACAGAATGCAAGTAATTCATTTGTTAAAATAATTTACGTTTTTTGTCTAAACGAATGAGCGCAACAATTTTGCAGAACACAAATTTCCCTCTTTATAATATGGATGTTTAGGATTAAATTGTTAACAACGAAATACTGACGTGGATCTAACATAAAGTAGCACAAAAAGTGTCGGGGATTGTCGCCGACTACTCGGGCTAAGCCGTGCTAATTGTTATTCTAATTAATAATTCTAATTGGAGAAGCTACAAAAAGTCTTCTATTTCACACTGCAACAATATCGCATCGCTATTAACGTATGGGGAGAAAATTCGGTGATACGACAAGAGCTGCAGTGCAAATGCTCAGAATTGGGTGGGTGGGTGGGAAGCCATTTTTCACGATAAATCGGCATCACTATCAGGAATCCCGATAAACCTTCCAATATAATACTGGGCTGCATCGCACGCTATGTAGCCTACACCCAATTCTCATCGCTTAACACAAGAGACGAATAATGGTCTACTGTTGAAGCCTTGTACAAACTCACAGAAACTAATAATACTCAGTCTCTATAAGTTATGTTAACTCAATCATTGATTTCGTATTAATATATAATACTTACTTTACGGGATCGACAACGGACACCATATTCCAAAACTAACACGCTCTGATGAACGAGGGTATAGTAAAATTGGATAACAACCGGTGGGAATGTCCGCAGTGACGCGTTAACATCATGTACCAGGCCAAGGACATCACCCCGCCACCGACAGTGGGGTTCTCCACAAAGTTCAGCCATGTGATGGACGTTCGACCTGCTTGAGCAGTTAGTAACTTCAGTTTAGGAGCAAATGTAGTATGATACGCCCATTCCAGGAAAACATTGTACAAGTTGGCATACGAAAATACATCATATAAAGTAAGACAACAAGAAAATCTATAATAAAACAAGGAGAAAAAGGAGGAACCCACCGCCAGTGGAGAAGTGACAGTCCTGACCCAGTAAACTGGGAGGGTTGATTGGGGTACCCCGTTTTCAGAACTATCAAGCCTCCATGACGGGAACTCCGCTGCCTACCGTTAAACCTATACGACGTAATAACTAACACAGCAACGTCGCGTCATCTATTATATATCAAACCCAAAACACCAACACAGTCACGTATTATAAGATAATCAACATAGAACCGATGTCGCACAGGCCCGTTAGCGCTGTATGTGATCATTGTAAATCACTTGGGAAACTTCACCCATATTTCAGAATACAACTCTGAATTGCATAGCACAAAAAAACAAACTGGTGATAGCGCGCCCTGGTGAATTCTTGCCCATGCAGTAATCGACAACCCTCATCGGGTCATACAGAAGAGGAAGTTGTATCACAAACCAGCAACTGGAGACTCCTCTCCCTGGCAACGCCTTGCCCGGTAATCCATAAAGGCATAAACCTCGCGTGAACAACATATTTGTGCTCATCCCTTGAGCCACCAGGCCGAGGGAGTCATTCCACAAACACTGGCAAAATCTCACCCTGGAAAACCTTGACTGGTAATCGAGACATATCTGGAGTAACATAAATGTGATCATCCCTCGAAACATCTGGTCGAGGAACGGAGGAAGTCATTTCACAAACTGGCAAAATCTCACCCTGGCAAAACCTTGCCGGTAATCGATAAACCTCACGGGAATAACATTTGTGATCATCCGTCGAACCATCTGGTCAAGGAAATCATATCACAAACAACTGGCGAAATCTCACCCTGGCAAAACCTTGCCGGTAATCCATGAACCTCGCGTGAAAAACATTTGTGATCATCCCTCGAACCATCTGGTCAAGGAAGTCATCTCACAAACAACTGGCGAAATCTCGCGATCGCCCTGGCAAAACCTTGCACGGGTATAAGCGATGAACCTTGCGTGAAAAACATTTGTGATCATCGCTCGAACCATCTGGTCAAGGAAGTCATCTCACAAACAACTGGAAATCTCGCGATCGCCCTGGCAAAACCTTGCCGGTATAATCGATGAACCTTGCGTGAAAAACATTTGTGATCATCCCTCGAACGATCTGGTCAAGGAAGTCGGCATCTCACAACCAACTGGCGAAATCCTCGACTGGCAAACCTTGACCGGATCGATAAACCTCCCGGGAATAACATAGTTGTGATCGCCCCGCGGAACGTGGTCGAGGAAATCATTTCACAAACAACTGGCAAAACCGCCTCGCCCATTAGCGCTGACAATAGACAAAGCTCAATAAACAACACATGAAGAACAAACTTATGATAATCCCTCGATCGAACCATTACGTGCACCAGTCTATTAAAAAATATCGGACCACCATAGTCAGTAAGTGCCGTGTGCCCGACAAGGTATTCTAGTTGTTAACAAGAAGAAAGGAAAGAAGATTAGAAAAATAAGAAAAATACCTCAGCCTCGGAAATATTTGACACGCTTCAGATGTTCTAGCCTTTATGTCGCTCGTGCAGCAAAACCCGACAGCCATCAATATATATATAGAAAGTAAACTGTATAGTAGACCTTGTTTAGAAGGCCATAAGAGCTTGTCTTGCTGTAAAATACTGGCGAAGGCTAGCTGGCTAGGCTGCAACATAGAAGCACATGTTGTTGGAGTCGCTGTACTTGACCACACTGACAATTTATTCATAGTTTGTTGACCTTTATATGCGATGCTCTAATTTATGCAGTGTGAATAGGTCTTATTTGAGCTAAATGATGACTTTTAGACCATATTTCAATGGTTGAAAAAATAAATCAATGTGAAAAAAAAGATTTTTCAATCATGATGAGCTGCCGAGATGTATTTATTGATGAATTTATGAGATTAATTTAGGAACGGAATACTGACTTTCCTGGAAATCAGACTAAGAGCCTGTGCTCGTTCCAGCACTTCTCAAAGAAAAAGTTTAATCACGTTCGTTTAATCACAATATCACATAGATGTTCTCACAGTCACTGTCTCTCTCGAAGGTTTCTCTCATCTCACACCCTACTCAGGAATTTTAAGCTTATCTACACCACCTATGAGCAACACCGCTGCCAAACGTTTTGCGCATGTGCGACGTCCGAGCTCGTCCTCGGAAAAAGAGCGGGAAAACACTGAAATATTTGGACTGGTCCGAGAGTCCGACACAAAAGTTGAAATTATAAGCATACTGAGCTATCATTACCTTCAAATTATGAAGCTTAACCACTATTAAAACCACCATCTGATTGGACAACCTTTTAAAACGAATCCTCACCCCCATACCACCCCCCGGTAATCACGCCCCCCGGAAACCCTAAACCTAATCACAACCCTCCGGAAAAATGTGCCTCCTCTCAGACTCGGACCACAACACCCCTCTAGGATTTTTAGCTTTATGTGTTCAAGATCAACATCCCGCATGTGGGATGGTTATATTAGATGGTTAAGCTTCATATTTTGTAACCGATGATACCTCGCATACTACCAAAAGATAAGGTAGGTAATTTGTGCATGGCTTCCTTGTCGATATTGTAACATATTCTGAATTTACCCCTTCGTAATTTTCTTTACCCTTTTTTAAAAACACAAATGAATAGTCGAGTCTTACTTAGTCTTCACTGTCTGGTTGTTGTCGCCACGGCTAGTTCCCACTTCTCTTGCAATGTTTACTCAGCGAATTCACGCATGCGCAAACGTTTGGCAGCGGTGTTCCTATGAGCTCAATTAAACTACGTACGTTATTTATAATCATAATCCCTAATCCTATAACTATCAAGTGGTACATTCTCCTTTGACGCAAATACACTCAATTCTCAACATTCCCATCCAAACCCTTTGTCCATGATCAAGACATTTTAACAAGAAATACCGGTGGCATGGCTGCGGCAAGGGTCCAATCGCATAAAGCTTTTTATTGCTGGCTAATTCAACACTGTCTATGATTGGACCATCGCCCCATGCCGCAGGCTCTTACAGCTATATGGAAACCAGGCTTTAAGGTTGCCCCGGACAATGAGGTCATGCAGAGTGAGATGAAATTAAGAAACACAATATAGCAGCTAAGTACATCCTGAGTTTAATTGAGTATGTGGTGTGACTGAGTGAACACGCAACGGGCTGGCCAACAACAGATCATCGTGTTGTAATATTATATTTGTATATTTTTAAGATGGTGTTTTTAATGCAAGTTTTGCTTCTACTGGCGAGCAGCACAGTTGTGACAAACAAATGTCTGAAAGGTATAAAACCAGATCAAAACATTAGAAAGATAATTATCTATCATAGCACGTATATGCATTACGGAAATTACAAATGATATTTTGTAAGTTTGTCAGAATAAGTTGCCGTACTTTTATCTTTTAGGAAAGGAAGTCGTGACCGCGTTTAGTTATCTTCAACCAGACAATAACTCACCACAGAGTGCAGTGAAAGGAACAGTTAAACTGCTACAACAAGTAAACAAGTGAACTATATAGCTGTATTTGAAATGCTATACGGCAATATGCGGAGAAAAGAAATAAATCTAATTACTGATACACAGGCAGTGCATGAAATATTAATAATTAAATACAATACACCAACGTTATTTCTTTACTCTAGAAAACTGGAGGTGCGACATATTTTAAAATCAAAATCAGTGGTCTTCAACCAGATACAGCGCACGGTTTCCATATTCATGCCTCTGGTGATATATTTAGTCAAGGTAAGTGAATGATATACACTTATTGTAACCTAGGCAGTGTGTTACGATGTATATATAGAATATCATATTTGGTGCGTTGGCAATAGCGGACTAGATAATGAACTAAGGTTTAGATTTCAGTCAAGAGTGCAATTGATCAGATTGATTTTGTATATAGTCATTCACTATGCAGGTGATCAGTAATGTACGTCGTGCGTCATCACTTGAACCAGCAAAACTAAACATTAAGTTCCCGTGAGAAGTCCAGAGGCCAAGGCCTTGCAGTCCAGCCAGCAACCTGTACTATTGTCCTATACTAGTAGTCCAGTCGAAGTGCACGCTCAGTCTAAATACAGTGCCAGTTAGCGCCATTACTACATGGCAATAGTTTAGATATGGACAAATGACCTCAGAGGCTTTGGCTTGAAACGTCAGTGATTCTAGAATCTCATCAGTTTACCATGCGTAACTGCTGTACTCTGTTTACTTATAAATAACATCATGATCGTCTCGGATTCTTTTGTTCTCCGAGGGAATGTAAACCTCATACTTCTAATTTTCCCGTGCCTGTTGAAGAGGGAAAATTAGAAGACAAAGAAATCCTTTGTCTTCTTCTAAATTTCCCGCTTGCATATAGATGCAACTTCTCTGATCAACCGTATAAATTTCCTGTCGGTAAGATTCTCAAAGTTTTCCTCGTCGATCATAATATTACAAACTAATAACATGACTTTTCGGGAAATTAGCGATTAAATTTCCCCTTCACAAACCTTCTTCCCTCGGCTACGGGAAATTTAATCGCTAATCTCCCTCAAGTCATGTTATTACTTATAAATATATATAAGTTATATGATTGAGTATTTTGTCTGAAATTAGGCTGCACGAGTGCAGGAGGACATTATAATCCATTTAATCAAACACACGGTGCACCAACAGACACAATAAGGTTAGTTTGCTATTCATAACTAAATATTTACACAACTGTGCATGCATGTTCTAACTTCAACAAGAGTCTCGTCAGTAAGTTTTTAGTTCTCGCGTTTCTTTCATAAGGCACGTTGGAGATCTTGGCAATGTCTACTCAGACAAAAATGGAAACGTTGTTGTCATTAAACGTGATTATTTGGCGTCGCTTGTCGGTGAAAATAGCATTATTGGCCGAGCAATCGTGGTGAGAATATTGTTTTTTTTTTACTGCATGTCTATGTTTGCACAAGCCAAAGGACTAATAGTGCCCCATCTCATCAATTATTTTGTCTCTTATTTCAGTTGCATGCCAAAATAGACGATCTTGGTAGGGGAGGTGACAAAGGAAGTAAAAAAACAGGAAATGCCGGAGCAAGAATTGCATGTGGTGTCATCATCTACGCATGGTGAAATTATATCACCTTTCATGTACACTTCTTTTTTTTTTTCATTCTGTTTTCAACACGATAATAATGATGATGTGGAATGCTAATATAATTTTAATAATTGTAATTTCAAGTTTTAATATTAAACACATCTTGAATTTGACCAGTTGTTTGATATTTTAATACAGAAATGTATATAAATAATTATCATTGATATGAAAAATATCGTTACCTCGAAAATATTTTCTTGTCAACAGTTCATTGTTGAGGAAAACTCAAAATTTCTTTGTATGATCGGTAAATGAGAGTAGTCTGGGAGGCTCGTCATTACTGTGTAATACTCGAGGGCACTTGAGCTGGAGTTTTTTCACAGCTCCTCTAGAAAACAGTTGGAGAAAAAACAAACCCCGAGATCATTATATACGTTTAATACAACAAGTAACCACGACGAGCGTGATTCACGAGACATGCAATAAAAACAAACAAGACGATAGTTTTCTGGCCTGCGTAACGACATCGTGAAAGATTATATAAGATTCATTGTTTTCAAAAACAACAAAATTACGATGGGTGTAACAGGAAATCGGAAAAAAACATATTTGTAAAAATTAGGGATGGTCATGTAAAATAGGCGCAGCGTTCCGGTCTCATTATAGTAGACTGGTTACCCGGAGTGGAACGCGAAGTACACGGAGTAGAACGCGAAGTACACGGAGTAGAACGCGAAGTACACGGAGTAGAACGCGAAGTACACGGAGTAGAACGCAAAGTACACGGAGTGGAACGCGAAGTACATGGAGTAGAACGTGGATATCATGTACAATACAGCCTTACGAAATATCCAAACGAAACATGAACTTACTTGGTTATATTGCGGCAATAAAGAATATTTAAAGATTTAAGATGCTTCATTCCTTTCCTCATAAATCTTATAGATCTGTCTCTAAAGTGAGAAATAAAGAAATCGTAATATTGAGTTTAATTGTTATCAATATTTGATTTGATAGCAGTATCAGTTTGAGAACTTACGTAAGTAAAATACAGCCAGAGACATCGAGATTTTGAATGTAATGACAGACTCCTGCTAAATATTGAACACTCGAGTCCGTGAGCTGCAATAAGAATTCATAATATGATGATGAGAGACGATGAGAGACGATGCCAACGAAGAAGATAAAGAAAAACAGCAGCAGCAGTAGCAACAACAGCAGCAACAACAACAACAAGCAATAACAACAGCAACAACGAATTACAAGTATTTTTCAATGCAATTTTTACATTCCTTGGTACATAGTAACGATCCTCTCATCAAAACGGCACAAAACAACCAATAAAACTGCGCGTAACCAGCTAAGACTAAAACGTTTTACACAAGAATGTTGCTTACCTTTTTGCATCCTGCCAAATTAAGTGTCCTCAGAAGACGACAACAAAACGCAAGATTTTTGATCGCATAATCAGTTATGTTCTAAATAAAGTAAAGTAAAGTGAAGTGAAGTGAAGTGAAGTGAAGTGAAGTGTAGAAGTGAAGTGAAGTGAAGTGAAGTGAAGTGAAGCGAAGCGTAGTTACTGCAGTCAGAGTGGTTATAACAAGGCGCCATGGTTCTCAAGAACGTCATTACTACTTACTACACAGTAACATAGATCGAGATTCTCCAAGAAGCGACATTGCTGGCACATTTTCTACAAAGTGAAGAAACGTATATAATTAACTATTTAATGTATATAGTCCCCGCAGCTAATAGAATTGCCTCACGTTGCTAAAACAATCTTCGAAACGAAGAAAATAATCCAGCGTTCAAAACGTACAATGTCATTAGATATGACTCGGTATATAGACAACATTAATACTATAGTTCAATCAACGCAATCAAACTCCATCAATGAGTTCCTACCTGTATGCCAAGGTCTGTAAGTATACGACATTCAGATAAAGTAATATCTTTTAATCTTGAACTATTTCCTAAAGATGATACGCCATGATCTTGAATATTACATCCTGAGATATCAAGTGAGATGAGTGATGGTAATGTTGCTAGTAACTCCACGCCAGCATCAGTCACATGTTCACAATAACAAATACTACAGTAACTCAAATTATGACATCTGAAACAAATTCAAACAAGAGAGCACTCAGATAAATCATACCTACACTAGCGGGATATAATGTTTGGAAAGGATAATGATCGCAATCAAGCATTTCTTCTACAAGGAAAATCTTGTGGTCAAATTATTATTAAATTCTCATCCAAATCTCAACGAAATTCAACCAAAATTGAAAGAGTTGGTGCTTGGTCTATGATCAATCTTTCCACAAACTTTCAACCTGTCAGTATTTTGTGAGATATCCAGGTGACTAACAGACAAACAAACACAGATAAAAACGACCTCGGCTAAGACCTGCGTTCCTTTCGCCCCCCTCCACACCTCAAAATGTTACAATTATAATTCATAAAACTGTTAATGAACCATTTAGTTGCTTACCTCTGGGCTATTCTCAAGAGTGTTACATCACTAACTCGAACACAGTTGGTCAAGTTGAGTTCTCGAAGTTTAGAACCGGATGGTCCTTCCACAATTTGCCGTACACCTGCATCTTGTATTCTAGAAAGAAAGTAAGAGTGTAAGAAAGTAGACGCGGGGCATGCGTATGCAGTGTTTTAGATAGAGCAAAATGAAAAGATGGTAAACTGCTGAGATTAGTTTTAATAACGAAATACTGATGTTTTGAGCGAAGTACTTTATCAACATACCTTACACAGTCAGCAATGTTTAAAACAATCAAATTTTTACAGGAAGAAATGGCTTTAAGAGACAAGTCTGTTAGTCGAGGACAATCAACAAGATAGACATGTCTTAGATCTGGACAACTTTTTGCAATAGCTTTAATGCATGAATCTGTAATGCGACTGTTCCCTAAAATAATAAACAGTATAACCAAATGACAGCTAGTGGCGTAGTGTGTGTAACACCCCCCGCCCCCCCCCCCCCCCCCCCCCCCCCCCCCCCCCCACACACACACACACACACTACGCCCCTGCCAACATGTTAGAAAGAAAATGAGACAAGGAAAATAAGATGAACAAGAAGAAGTCACACAGACAATCATGTACATTAAGAAATTTAAAAGTTGAGAATATAAAATAGAGGTGAGATTGAAAAAAGAATTAGAGTGTAGATACGCACCTTCAATCTGAATCCTCTGAAGACGATGCCATGAAGATAAACATTGTACTCCACTGTCAGATAAAAATGGAGAATTTAAAATGGCTACCGTCTTTACCAGGCAACACTTTTCTGTTAGAGACTAGAATAGAGAAAAATTGAAATGCATTATTATAGTTGGTACAGAACAAGAAAATAAAACAACAATAAATAGCAGAGTTTTATACCTTGAGTTGATCATCTCGAAATGATGGAAGCTCGTTTAGTATCACAGTAGCCAAAGACAAGAAACCAATGGATAATAATAAGAAACCACGAGACGTTATCTACACCATAAAAACAACAGATTCACGTTTCTCTGACGAAGGGCCTTCGCTCGAAACGTTAGACTCCTACGTTCTCTGTTTCGGCAGTATATCTAACCTTACTATATTTCGATAGTTGTTTCAACACTAACGCAGCACGCTACTTTTATTTCACTATTACATAATTACTGTCTGCCCTGTCACCTCAATAAGTTCGACGATAAAGCTAAAATAAAGAGGTTTCGAGTGAGTGGGGAACAGAAAGGAATTCTAGCCACTTTGACAATTTAGAAAAGTCGCGGAAGAGTAGGAGTCCTTTTGAGTGATCCGTTTTAGTGACGACCAGCGCGCATGCGTACAACATGTCCAATTCTGTCCCACATGCGGTTTAAACTGAAAAGCATATATAACCAAACATTTAGCCTGGGGTGTGGGGGCGCCGTGTGGTTGATGATGAATTTAGTACCTGATCGCAGCCAGATAAATCCAAGTAGGATAACTTTCTTGCACCTTTGCCTTGAGATAAATAACTGAGACCTTTGTCAGAGAATCCAGGACATGCAGACAAACTAAGGTATTGCAAATTAACACAGTTTCTAAAAACAAAAGGACAATTTAAAATGCGTATTTTATTTTGCTACTGCGCAATGCTTCAATAATCCGTTGCAACGTTGCCGCAATCGTTGCACAAAATGAAAATTGTTCTACTTTTCGTTCAACGCTTGCCGAAATTTGGTGATTACGTTGCGTCGCAACTGAATGACGAGACAAGTTGCATGAAAAAATGCATAGTCTAACTGAAGCGCTTAAATCCTTGCCATCCATACAGTGTATATGCCACTGGTTCTTTCATTAAATTGATCAATAATATTATTTATCTTAATTTCAATACACACACCTTGCTAAGGATCGTAGTGTAGCATCAGATATTTTACACTGAGAGAGATTGAGGTATAGAAGAGAAGAACAACCTGCGGCTATAGTTCGCAAAACATCGTCCTAAAAAAAGAATACCAAAGGAAAAGTTTGCAATAATGTACATTAAGCTATCAGATAAGCTAGGAGGAATATCCCACTATACAAGTATTCATTTACACCAGCTAATGAATGGCAAGAACCAACAAAACTTTAAAATCAAACTTGTCATTATAATACTTACATCAATTCCAATACATTCTGAAACATTCAAATCTTGAAGATTCCTTGATTCACCTAAGACAACGACATTAACATCACTCTATTCCTCTACACTCTATCTTTCCATCACTCTATTCCTCTGTTCTCTATCTTTCCATCACTCTACTCCTCTGTTCTCTATCTTTCCATCACTCTACTCTTCTGTTCTCTATCTTTCCATCACTCTACTCCTCTGTTCTCTATCTTTCCATCACTCTATTCCTCTGTTCTCTATCTTTCCATCACTCTATTCCTCTGTTCTCTATCTTTCCATCACTCTACTCCTCTGTTCTCTATCTTTCCATCACTCTACTCCTCTGTTCTCTATCTTTCCATCACTCTACTCCTCTGTTCTCTATCTTTCCATCACTCTATTCCTCTGTTCTCTATCTTTCCATCACTCTACTCTTCTGTTCTCTATCTTTCCATCACTCTACTCCTCTGTTCTCTATCTTTCCATCACTCTACTCCTCTGTTCTCTATCTTTCCATCACTCTATTCCTCTGTTCTCTATCTTTCCATCACTCTATTCCTCTGCTCTCTATCTTTCCATCACTCTACTCCTCTGTTCTCTATCTTTCCATCACTCTATTCCTCTGCATGCTCTTTAGCAATTCTTACCAATAATTTTAAGGCTTCCTTTTGTGAGGTTGCAACAGCCTCGTAAATTCAAGTGCCCCAAAACTGAACGATATCTATGAACCAGTCTTGCTGCAACTTTATTTGTTACTCTTAAAATTAGAGATTGAAGAACAATTTGTCAACAGAATAGATTCAAATAGATTCAGCATAATTAGTAGCATATTTAAGAAAAGAAAAACTAACAGAAAACTGCAGATAATGAACAGTTGTTGGTACTATACCTGTGTTTTATCTTTGACAAGTCCATCTAAAAAGAAAAGAAAATGCTTTCAAAAAAAGAAACAATTCCTTACCGACTTATTCAATTAATGAAATAAGTGTATTATTAATTAGTTACCTTACTCCATAAGATATTAGACTGAATAATAAGTTTCCAAGAGCGACTAACAGAGGCACATCTTCCCAGGTCTTGTAAATCAACATAATTAAATATCTGTAAAGTGGAAGAAGATTGTCATGACTCAGTGACCCTCTCAGAATTAATGGACCAAAGCGTGTGTTATAGTTATCTTGTAATCTCAAGTCCTTACCAATAATGCAACATGTTTAGGAAGTGATGATATCACATCTTTTCCATCTGATGTCACAGTAAAGAAGTCTTTGTATTCTCCAACATCAATCACTTCTCCTTTCTCAATTCTCTGTAAAAATAACAAAAAAAAACCAACTACATTTCGACTATATAAACTAAGATATTGATTCTTTTGTTTTTCATTAATTATTTAATAGGAACGATGTATTATAGATAGACCATGACTGTAATCTTGCATAATTATTATAATTATTTTAATTATTTAAATGTGCAATATAACATACCTCAAAATATTCCCTTGTCTTCTTTGCATCAGAGACAACACTCTGCCAAGCTTTAAACACAATTCTAACAAGAGACAACTTGACTACTCTCCTAATTTTATTAGATATTTCTAAAGAAAAAAATATATGAAAAATTATAAAAATAGTATTTTTATTAACAAATCAGAAACTGATTGTTAATAATTTAATTTTTATTTAAAATTCTCTCACCTTGCTGTGTTTTTTTCTGATGTCTATACCAATTCTGTTTGATCAAAGTTAAAGGATTATATTACCCACCATAACAGTTTAAATCTATACTGTATACAACAACAAACATTCATTCTACAGCCATTTTCTCCACTTATGAAGCAAGGTTTGGCCTGTGGCTCCCCACAGCAATTTCCTCCAGTTCTCACCCTCTCTTGTGCATCCTCCCTTTTTAGACCACACTCTCTCATGTCCCTCTGCACAACCTGACTCCATGTCCTTGGCCTTCCTCTCACACCTTCCACCTCATGATATTGCTTTTTCTTTAAATACATGTATAAATAATTACAAGCACTATCTGATGTGCAGTATAAGGATACATATAAAGCATTAAAATGGACTCTGAGTTTTCTTCTTTTATAATGACGACGAGCAAAATTTAATTGTGCCAACAAAGCCATTTTCTTTCTCTTTTTATGTAAGTGATATTTCATCCAAGCACTGGAAATGGGTTTTTTGAAAAATGAAGTTAGGCACCTATAAATTGCTATATAGTTTTTTCATAAGGGTATATAATGTATATTGCTTTTGCTTTACAGAAAAAAGATTTACAATAAACTCAACTTCCACTCCATAATTTATATATTTAATTATTATTATTACTACTACTACTATAATTCATTATGAAAACCTACCGCACGCAAACAAGTTTTAGTTTGTAATTGTATAAGCTGCATGCTGTTTGGTACATCTCTGGACTAGGCTGAAATCAAGTCGAACATTAAAAAGTACTGTATATTAAAATATGAAACAAATCGACAGACAGACAAACAAACAAACAAAGAGACAGACAGACAAACAAACAAACAAAGAGACAGACAGACAAACAGATAAGGAAGCAGATGGACAGACAAACAAACAAACAGACACACACAGACACAGACAGACAGACAGACAGACAGACAAACAAAACAACGCACTATTTTTACAAGCAACCTGTGAATTTTCATCTTCATAAGACCACATAAACTCGCCAAAACAGTGCTTTAACAAATGATCCTTGGGTCGTTTTTCTTGACTAATAAATGAATCCCTAAAAAATAAAAAGAATTCTTACAAATGACTCCAACATTTCAAAGTGTGTTTTTTTGGCACATAGCACTTAGAACACACTCGGATAAATCATGTACTATTATGTAAAAATCAATATTTACAAATTACTGTGAGCTGTTCATGTTAATAATTGATAAGAACAAAACAGTAACAATTTACCAATTACCAAAACGTTAGAACATTTCCCACGATACATACCATCTTAACTCGTCCACAACTTGCTTGTCATTAATAAGTAAAGCAAGTTTTTCCACGACAAACAAACGAGCATTTTTTGGACATTCAATAGCAAGACCTGTTAATAAAGCCTGGAAAATAACACATTTTATTAACCGCAACGTTTACGTGGTTTACATATAACAAAAACACAATTAAAATATACCTCAAATACTTCTGGTAGTTTGTTTGTAAGAAGATAATTTCGTAGCTCAGCACTACAGTTTTTTAAAGCAGTCATTTCTTGAACAGAAATTTCAATTTTTCACAACAGCGAGCTTCGTCGTCATCGCCATCATGTAGGTTACCATGGTGACTGACCATCAAGAAGAGAACCACAGGACACCCGAGTAGACAGTGCATGATTGGAAACCTATATATTTATAACCAGATTTATTTTTGACAGAATATTTTACAACTAGCAGAAAACAATAATATATTTAGAAAACGTATTACGCATTAACTTTATTGTCTTACTCTTTCCTATTAATAATAAATAAAATTACTTTATTTTCCAAAAATATTTGTTACAGGTATAACTTGCAAAGATTTTAATTTACAAAACAAAATGCTGAGTGATTACAGACATTTTAAACCAAAGCTATTCCTCAGAGTAAGTTGTAAAATATATTGCCTCAAAATATTAGTATTTGATTAAGGAAAACCTCAGCAGTTCACAACCAATGTTCTCAAACACACAACCATGTCATAGGCAGCAAAGTAAAGTTTATGGCAGAAGATTGAACTTGTTAAGAAAAATGTTTAAAAAAGCTTATGTATACTATTGACTGAATTAAGTATTTTCAGCAAATATAAGAAGCAATGTTTAATATTTTCTGCAGTTAATTACAAAATATGCAAAGTCTGTGAATTACATCACTGTGTAACAAAGTGGACATCTATTTTGATAATTTTCTTTCAGTTGTCTAAAACACCCAACATGCATCATGTGTCCACAGTGTAGTTTCTGACATTCTCCATGCGAGTGAAGATCTTCTAAACAAATAGGACAGTTTGACCTGGAACATTTCTCAATACATTTGTGTGATGAACCAATTTGAAAACAAATATCACATTGTGTACAATGTTGAAAGTTCTGACGGCCACCAATACGACATATTCCACATTGATAACAATGAAACTGTCCTTTATCATTATCATCAAATAAACGACATAGTTCACAATAATACATTCCAAATTGAATACGACAAGAAATACATCTTCGTGCTACTCCTTGTATTAAGCCACATTGACTACACTTTATTCTGTTAACCATCTTTCTGTCAATCTCATGACCACTTTCTGCTTCATCGTGACATAATCTACACCAGTATATTTTACGACAACAAGGAGAAACTAAAGCGCATCTTCTGATGTAATGATTACAAGTTGTTTGAAGGGAAATATCAAGGAGATTGTTATCTTGTTGCTGCCTTGCCGCCATTCCCCGCCAAGCTAGAATGAAATCTCTGAATGGAATCATTGGAATGTAGGTCCCAGGCAAGCAAGGGCTCAGCACTTTAATTATATTGAATATATTCATATTATTTATTATAATGGCCGAGACAGTTTGGAAATCACAATATGTTTAGAGTTTTAGGATTCAACTATGATTATAAAGTGTAATGGAGGAATCCAGCGAAGTCAAAGAAGGATTTCTCTGTCCAATGTGCATGAAAGATTTAGGAACACAATTATTATTACAGTCTCATTTTGTCGAGGTTCATGCCATTGACGGAGGAGACCCAACTAAAGCACAAAATATTAAAGGAATTTTTGATAAAGCAAAACGAAAAATCCTGGGGAAAAATGATGATAGCATTGAACAAACGGCGTGGGGAAAGAGAGAAGAAATGCAAATCATGGCTTCTCAAAAAGAAGTGGATTTTTCCTACTGGGAGCCCCAAGACATGGGTATTGAATGTCCTATTGTCCAGTACAGTACACAGTAGCATAATAATATCTTTTTATAAAGATTGATATTGTTAGTATTTACACACAATATGGTGTTTTGTTGCAGGATTCTGTCGAAATCTGACGAGTGATTTTCGTAAAACAAGAAGTCAAACTATTGATGATGGAATGATAGAAATAAATACAATTTTGATTAGATTGGAAAAGGTAGAATAATTTGTAAAACGTTTATATGTCATCAAATTGTAACCATACTTTGTTTTTCTCCAGAAAATAATGTAATAATAAAACAATAATATAATATATATATATATATATGTATATATATATATATATAATAAGTATTAAAGTTATAAATCAAGGCTTCCAGCCATGTAGTTGTCTTTGTGAAATATCCTTTTATGATCCTTTTACTAGATGTTAAAAGTGTCTGCTGATAACAAGGATTCTCGATTGTCAGGAAATTCATCAAAGAAAGGTGAACAAACAATTTGGAAAAGATTTTACTTATAATTTAATTTAAATCCAATTTAATTTAATTTAATTTATAAACTTTTAGCCAAAGAAAGAAGTTTGGTGCCCTGGATAGCAGACAGTGACGCTAAAGTTTGTTTTGGTTGTCAGAAATCATTTACAGTGGCAAGACGAAAACACCATTGTCGATTATGTGGCCAGGTGATATGTGGAAAATGTTCAGAATTTTTACCTTTAACTTTTGCAGGTATACAAGAACATCACTTGATTTTTAAAATAGTTTGATATTTATTGTGATCATATTTACCATTATGATCATAGTATTATAATGATGATCATGAATGATCATGGTGGTGATGATTATAATGACAATCATAACCATGATCACAAAATGATTATAATCACAGTTCATTGTGTCCAAGTGACCACAATCTGATTATAAAATCCTCCTATATTTTTCTCTTTTTGTCAGCAACCTTATGTAAATTGGATGGAGTTCAAGACATAAGTATAGACATCGATGATGCTGAAGCAGATGAGCACAATGCACTGCGTATTTGTTGCACATGTTATGGGTCACTTTTAAAGTGAGATGTTTCAAATGTTTAAATATTATTAAACCATGGTTTTTAAATTGCCATTTAGATAAAAATTTATTTAGATATATGGAGATGATTTTTTTGAGAATTTTGCTTTTATAGAAATTATGAATTCAAGAAAGAAAAGCAAAAAAAGATTCCATTAGTTCAACTTTACGAGGTGCAGTATGTTCACACAGCCTAGTGATTATAATATTCTTTGCTATTAATGTGTAGCCAGATTGAGATGATAAATAGTGACCAGCCTATATGCATGTTGGGGGTGGGGTAGTCGAAGTATAAAAATACTTTGTTTCCTTTTCTCTTAGAGGGTAACAATTCTGATGTCTGATGCAGATTTGCTTTTACCAGACTTCAACAAAATGGCAGAATCCCTGAGGTAAGAAAGAAGACAAAGAGCCAAAGTCATTTCAACATTGCATGAGATGGTGGGCTTTTACTAACAAAATACAAACATTTTTTGTCAGTTTTGGTGATACTCGTTATCCATATCAACAAGTGGTAAATACAAGAATGAAATTGCTAAAGATGTATGAAACACTTGAATTGTTAAGGTAGGAATATATACCCAGATTAACAAAGAAAAATCTCATGCTTGTTTTATTCTTTAGGGTATAGCAAATATTGGGAGTGAAAGGGTTAATAACATAATATGATTATTTTGTTTTTTAAGCAAGAAAGTTATTGCACTTGGATCAGTAAACACTGAAGATGGTCCAAATGGATCTGAAAATCAACGGAAACAGTCCCAAAAAGTTCAGAGAGGAATCCATGCTTTTGTGACTAATTACCTTCAACATAATATGTTTACATTAAAGTCAATTCCTTCTGAAGAGGAATTTGCATCTTTGCAAGCTGAACGATCAACATTATTACGTAAAAGAGCAGAAAGGGAAAAAGCTCAGCAAGAGAAAGCCATGAAAGAACGAGCAATGATGCATAAAGAAGTTTTAAGAAAAGGACGTGATTCCAGAGAGAGTTCTCCTTTAGTTACACGAAGACGAGTCAGTGGGAACCGGGAGGAAAGATTAAACCATGAATCTGATACACTTCTAGAGCAAATAAACAATGTCAAAGAATTCATACGTAAAGCTAAAGAAAATGGTGAATTGGAAGAAGTCCGAGCCTTAGAAAGAAACCTTAATGAATTGCAAAGTGAATATAATAGAAGAACTAAAAGATAACCAACTTAATAATTGACAATGTTAATATTTGTATAATTAACAAACTAACACTAATAAATTACTCTAAGTATTTGGCACAGAGGTTGATGACAGTATGTTCTGCTATAACCAAGTACAGCAGCGGAGATTTCTACTCAGGTCTCAGTGGCATTTTGTATGAGGGAAACATTTTTTTGTTCCTTGACCATTAATTCACACATCAGCACTACATACATTAGTTCCAACAAAGAAATAAAAATAGGTGCACAGTGTGTACATGGTCTCAAACTGCTGATTTAAAAACAGATACATGTAATTAATAAATTTTTATTTTGAGTATTTAATTTTCTATGCAAAATTTATTAATTACTCATCACCATGCAAAATGAAAAGACAATGTCTTTTAATATAGATATACATGTAGTTCAAGATAATGGCTCAATAATAAAACCATTTTTAATTAAAACAAAGTTTACAGGAAATCGCCTTTTACAGATGGCTCCTCAACACCATTATAGCATACAGTAAAATATTAACATGTTACAATAATTTTGCCTTAGTAAGATACCAAATTGCCTCTATCATAAAATTATCCATCATTATCCCTTATTATCCCAAACGTAAAACAAAATGGCGACCATTCGGAAAATATTCGTTACCTTCCGTAACATGTTCGTGCATCACGCACAAAAATGGCTGTTCATGGTAAATTAGTTCTATTTTCAATTGTTACAATTTCCTCAGCTACAGTATTTTATTGGTTATTTTGGAGAAAGAAAAGAAGTAATCATGTTGTAAGAGGTTTAAAAGACAATGTAGTTCTATCAAAAACACGGAGCTTGCCAAGCAAAGGAAATTGCTTAAGTGAGCGTGAGATCAGAGTCCTGGTCCATAGACTGCATGATGACTATGGTGTAGAAAACATGAAAGAACTAGAAAATATATTGTTAACATTGCTGAAAACAACTGCTTTTACATCACACCAAGTTAGTAAATATTCACTTCGCGTGATCTTTTTCCAGTTTGGGGAAAACCCCTTAATTGTAACATTGCTATGACGTCATTACTTAGTCTCTATTCATTAAAAAAAAAAGGGGGGGGAATGCTTGGTGTTTAATACTAGAAACATTTTCCACATTCCTATCAAGTTATTGAAAATGAGAAATGATAATGCATGGGGTTATGCAAATATTAATTTAATTGTTCAGTAATAATTATTGTGCAAAATTAATTGAATTTTAAAAGGTGTATTTTTTGGAATGTGATGGAATTGCTGCAATTGCTAACAAGTTACAAGTAAAAGATGAAAGAATTAAAGAACTGGTATTACAAATAATCAACAATATGGCATTACACCAGGACAGTCAAAAACTTATCAAGGTGATTCACTCTCATAATTTGAACCCCTAGTAATTATTTCTTGTATTGTCAAAGAGATTTAATAAAATTTCAATCTTTTTCTCAACTGATTGGTAAGAGCTCATTAATCAACTAGTGTATGTGTATTTTCTAGGATTACATTCCTCAACTTGTGCAAATTATTGAACATGAAAGTGATTGCCTTGTTGTAAAAAGCTTGCAAGTTCTTACAAACTTATCAGTGCTTGATGAATATCATGAGATTTTCAGTGGAATGTATAAGACCTGGCCAAAACTACTACACTGTACATATTTTCCAGTTAAGGTCTGTATTCAAGAATTGATTTTCTCGTTTGTAAAGTTTTGTGTTACAGACTTGCAATTCTTAAATTTCTGCACAGCCAGTGACCTTGAGTGACCTTGTGTTACCATATTTTTTTAAATCACAGATTCAAACATTAAAATTGCTGGTAAACCTCTCATCCAATCCAAGCAATGTAGACTTTCTCAGCAGATCTGAGGTATAAAGTTTGTCATCTATACAATACCTATAAATATTGGTACTGAGGCTGCTGAAATATTCAAATATTAATATCATCTTCAATGATTTTTGGTAAATGAAAATTGTATGTATAAAGCATTTGCTTTTATTACATTATTATTTTAAATAATTACATATATTATTTGTTTTTCCCTCAAGTTATTGGATCCAATAAGTTCTTTCATCAAACCAAATGTTCATCATGATTTGTGTTTAAGAAGTGTGACATATTTAGCAAATATTCTCAATGCAATACAAAGACTGGGAAACAATTCATTGCAATGTTTCATTGTGAGTGATAAATATTCAAGTATTAATTTCTAAAATCAAAATTTCTTACAAATAGCTTCAATTTGTACTTTTCTTTTTAATATCAACACAGGTGTCCATTCCAGGCTTGCGAGACAATGTCAGGCATCTCTCAAGAAGTGAGCAGGAAGATGTACGCTTTCAAGCTAACAGAGCTCTCACATTTCTGTCCTAGAATAATGCTGTGGCTGCTCAGGTGTTAAATTAAACAAAATAATATCTTAATTCATTACTGCCTACATTGGTCAGGCTTTCTTCCTTTCATGAGCAGGGCTCAAAATAACGGCTGGTCACCGGTCAATGACCGGCCAAATTTTTAATGTGACCGGTCAAATTTGTATACCGCCGGTCATTTTGACCAGTCATATTACGGGCAATTAATTGGATATTTGTATTACTTTCCATTTGAAGGAACTTAAAATGATTGTTGTTTTGCTGTTGTAGACCCGTTTCATGTCTGATATATATATATTGTGAACTATGCATGCATTTCCTTTTTATGACAAACGTTCATATCAGTACTATAGCTTATATATATATATAGCGTAGAATATATTTAACATGTTTTTTGTTGTGTTGTGGGTTTGTTGTTTGTTTGTTTGTTTTTTTGGTTTTTTTTGGGGGGTGGGTGTGGGGGGGGGGGGGGGGCGTCGTGAAATTTGACCAGTCAAAAATCGCCTTTGACCGGTCACAATTGGAACTGACCAGTCACCATGACCGGCGTAACATGAAACGTTATTTTGAGCCCTGATGAGTAAAATCATCTAGCATTGAGTAAAATGGGACAGGTTTTGGCCACCTTTAGTCAAGGTTAAACTATGGCAATAATGATCTGCAACACCACCAGAATTATATTTTTTATTAATACAATGCAGTGTTTATTTACAAATACATTTCTTTACATTTTTTCATAAAATTTTTTCATAATAAAATTTTAATAGTTTTATCACTGGGATTGTTCAGCATCCATATGCTCTTCATGTCTATATATTAAACAGAAAGAACCCTCAATATATCAATATACAGTGACCCACAGCAAGTTTTTGTAACATTAAATATTAGAAAAGAAAGATTACTTACTTTGAACAAAGATTTTTGACTTCTTCTAAAATACTCAAAGATGATTTATTACTGCAATTAATTTCCTTTTTAATGCCATTTTCTAAATAATACAATAATTTATCAGCACAGGGAACCCAGGCACACAGCTTGAACAATGATATATAAATTGTGTACATGTGTAAGCTTACTGTAATGTAACGGATAGTAATTATCAAGTTTAAATATTCAGAAAATGTTTTTGAGCCCCGACAGGGATCAACCATTTACACATTTGACCCTTGTCTTGGGCTCAGAAACATCTTTAATTATTTGTGATTTTCAGCAACCAACTTGCATGCAAAATTTTATTGAAACAAGAAGACAATTCTTACTATATATAATGGTTATTGCTGAATCCAAGTCAGCTTGTTTTTGAAAATCAAATTTTATATGTGGGCTTTTGTACTTCAGTTGAGGAATATTTTCAAAAAGAAAATGTCTAAAAAAGAAGAAAAATAACACGTGTTTCTTACCATTGAAAAATAATAAATGTCCCAAACAAAACTATTTTAAGCACATTAATTAGAATAAATTATTCCATTAGAAAATTTATTATTTATAAAAATATTCTTAGAAAAGGCATAGTATATTTGAAGTTTCACAACGTACCTTGCTCCAAGATTTTCGTTTCCTTCAAGATGTGTATTCATTATTAAACTCTCCACATCATTGCTAATCACTACAGCTCCTCGTCGTAAATGTTCTAGAGTTCTTTGAACTACAATACGACCCAAAACCACTCCATTCACTTGGGAGGCCGCCATATTGAAATTGAGCCCACTGGCTTCAACGCACAGCAAACTTCCACAGTAATCTATGCAGAGTAATTTATGCATTATAATTTATTTCTCTCTGGTTCGGCATGCCTAAAGGAAGGTATCCATTTCGTCGTACTTTAGAGTTCTTATCAAGCGGACTTATTATATTAAAACCTAATGTCAAGACAGTTCATCTTTCCTATTCTCCAAGAGACAACAGTAAAGGAATCAGGTAATATTTTAAACCAATCAGAAGTTGTAGAGAAAACCTTTGATTTCAAGTCACGTGTTCACTATAAATATTCTTTTTTTAGAAACTTTATTTTCAAAGATGTTCCTCAGTTACAATACAAAAACCCAAATGTACAGTTTGTCACCAGTAAGAACAACATCAAGCCTCCAAGAATAGATATATATTTTGGTAGGTCATATTTAGGACAAACCAAGGGCAGGCAGTGGGTGGGTGTGTGGGGGGGGGGGGGGGGGGGTAGGGAGGTTATACCACCACCTCCAATTAAGCTCCAAATAAGCTATATTGAAAATAGACAAAATTATATTTTCTGTTTTCTGAAGATAAAAGTGAAAAAGTCAATATGGATGTTGATCAGTCAAAAGCCAGTGAAATATTGACAATGTTCCAACATGTTGCTGGTGCATCTGAAAGGTGATTATCTCTACACAAACTACTGTAGGTACTACAGTAAGTACGATTAAACTACTGCAGCAAGTTAGGCTTAATTTTCAGCTTTCTATTTGGAGACAGAAAATGAGTTGAATTACTGGAAGGAAACACTGCTTATCATTAATTGCCCCCAAATATATCAGAGTGAGAATTGGATTTATACAGTATTAAACATGTTTAAATTTGTACTTACATTTCTTCTAGTGAACTGAAAGAAATTACGTGCAAGCAACCAAGATATCCAGCCAGACTGAATCAAGCTAATTTTGGAAAATTTGGCCACTGTTTTTGTATGTGTGAAAAAGCAGGTCAAGTAGGTTGTCCATCAAGAACTGCTTTGCCTGGAGCAAATAAACCAAAATGGTGGCAACTGAAAGGAGAAGAAGAAAATTCATGAGAAGCAGTGAAATGTTGTAGAAAAAAACAATATACAGTAGCATTAAATATGTTGTCTTATTATTTTCAAGATGGATTTAATAAATATTTATTTTTAATTATTATTATGCTTCATCACTCATGTCTGTGTGAATTTTGTGCTCTGATACAGAATATGTAACTGAGATTGTGTGAAACAGTTTGGAATGACTGTTTTTTTGAAAACTCCACAAAACTGCTGTCACCAAACATGTGTACCTGTTGACCATTAACCACCCCCTCCCTAAATGACTGTAAAGGAATATAGTATTTTGCCTTATATTATGCATAAACTATATATATATATATATATATATATATATATATATATATAAATGAGCACGTGTGATTTTGTTCACGGAATGTCGTAAAGTGCCAATACTATACCATAAAGGTACAGCGAATATAGTATAGTTTAAGTGGGCTTACTCAAAATGTTGAGTGTTGCAACTGTCAGTTTCACATGGGGCAATCGCCTGAAGATCACCCCACGTGAAACTGACAGTTGCAACCGAGCTGCAACACTCAACATTTTGAGGTAAGCCCACTTAAACTATACTATATATATATATGCATATACTGTATATATATATGTATGTATGTATGTTTATATATGTATGTATGTATGTTTATGTATGTATGTATGTATGTATATATATATAAGACACGGTACTGATTTCCTTTGTTTTCTTCATGAATTATTAATGAGTTTGACATATACAATTAATAAATAGTCTATATAATGCGAGAGCTAGGGTTGGGGGACTGGGTCGTGTTCTTTTTCGTTTGGTCAATGGAAGCTGTATTTAGTTTGAAACATTTCAATGTTGGAAAAAACAAAACAAAAAATACCTTAACACACTCAGCATTATTTCCTTCCACTGCTTATGATTATCTCCAACGAGTTCAGTAAGCAAATAAATAAATAGATTAGTCCTAGTTTGATACTGTTCATAGTAAAATTGTAATTCAACATGGATATATCCAAACTTACTTTTAGAGAGGAGGCTGCCCAATGTCCTGATGTGGTCGTGGCTCAGGTGGATTGTAGTCATTTTCTAGAAAATCAAGATGCTAGCTTTACTGCTGTGAGTTTAAATATTGTAGTTGTCTTTCAAAATAATTCATCCATGCTGCTTTAATATTAAGTTATAAATAAATAATCTATTATGATACTTAATAATTAACTTTTATTTATTACTATGTCAGGAAGAGTGCATGATCAGTTCAAGTGGAGATAATCAACCTTCAGAAGAATGGCAACAACAGCAGACTGCTTCATTTGCTGAGATCAGACAGGTATTCATGCATGTTTACAATTAGTGTGGACATAAATAATTATGAATGGGGCAAAATTAATAAATGGCATGTTAGTTTTTAGTACAACACAAAGCCTTAATGAAAAAACAGAAAAATTTACAAAAGAAACATCTGGTTAGTATTCTGTTATGATTAAATACAATCAGTTTACTTCAAAATAATATTTTTTCTAATTGTGATCATAGTGAATATCATTATATATTATTATAGCTTCCATCAGAAAATGAATCCGAGTGGTTTCACTTTTGTTTTGGTCAGCAAAACTCAAACAAAAAATTAAAGTAAGTTTTAAACAAATATCGAGAAAACTTACAACCCCCCCCTCCCCAGGCACTTGACCCCCCCCTGTACGACATCTCCACTCAGATCTGTTAGTAAGTAAACATTAAAAATATTCTTAATATTTTAAATTTGCCTAGTATACAAGAAGAAAAGTCTGAAGGGGTTTGTTCATATGGAGCAGTTGAGCAAGGGGTAGGGTTATTGTTAATATTCCTTTTAATCAAAATTATACGTTTAGTGAAAACATCCATTGCATATACTGTATTTATGTATAATCCTTTGCAGGATGAAGGTAGCCCAGCACTATTAAGTATCATTTCTCAAATGAATCAGGTAATTACAGTAATTATATTACACATTTCTATACACAATGTAATCAACTTTAATAATAATTTATAATGCACTTGTCTAATACTCCCTGTATTCTTACTTTGCAAGCCAACTGTGCTGTGTGTACTGGAGCATCACATCAACTGGTTAGAAACAACATCTTTCTCACTTCTACAGGTTTGAACAAAATTATTCTTACTACTGTATAACTACCATAATTAACTATGGTAACAATGTACCATGTGGTACACTTCCATAATTATAAACTACAGTACCGTAACTACCATAATTATAAACTACAGTAACTACCATAATTATAAACCACAGTAACTACCATAATTATAAACTACAGTAACTCACTACCATAATTAATTACAATAACTCACCACCATAATTATGGTAACTAGCATAAATAACTACTACTAAATACAGTAATTTTAAGATGCCATATCATGTTATTGTTGTTTAGGGTCAGTGGATTTATGCCTTACTTGCAGCTGTAGAGAAACCATTACTTGCTGATACAACATACTCCCTTCGATCTTTAGCAAGATTGTGTTCAAAACAAAAAGAAAATTTGGTTAGTAATTAGTACAGGTGTAAGGCCCCATTCATTGGCCATCAGTTGTATTTTATCAAATTCCTTTTTAGACACCCACACAGAATAAAGAAATGGCAGCATTGTATCTTATTATCACCATAATTACAAGGTACATGTATTGAATTGAATTATTATGGTACTGTATATACCTAGGCTGATTGAGGGTTCTCCTTTGATTTCCAATTATGTTACTCTAGATATTTTGGACAAAGTGACTTGGCAAGACCATCCTAACTTGACATTATAAAATTGAAGAAGAGAAACCCAACCATTGGCTAATTGACAACAGCAAACCTTGAATTAGTGGTTATACCATTGAAAATTGACCCAAACATAATTACTGTAACTACTATGCCAAAACATTAAAATAGTATTTATTTTAATATACTAAATATACAGTTTATACACAACTTGCTATTACAGCAGTATTATTATTATAAAGTTATAAAATGAACAATTAACACTGTACAATCAGAACTAAATATAATTATATGATATCAGATCATTATAATGTCAGCAAGGTTAGCCTTTGGCTGGGTCATGTGATCTGGAAAGTACGTCACCAGCTGATCAAAGAGCTATGAAATACAAACAACATCAAGTCAAATGCTATAGCAGATATGTGAATGCTGCATTTATTTAACAGTGTGTCACAATGTAGGACTATAGTGAGAAAACTTCTCATGGACAATACAGTACATGTACCTGTGTTCGGCCAATGAACGCTTGGTCGTTAAAGTGAAAATCAGCTTCTACATTATAAAAGAAAAATATTTAGAAAATAATCCACTCTTTGAAATACTGAGGTTCATAAAAGCTATTTCTCACCTTGCTGACTACTGCCAACAACGTCATCCATTGATGTAAACAAATTTGATGTCAACAGTTCAAACTACAAAACAAAAGCCTGGGAGATTAATAGCTGGGTAACTCCCATACAGCAGCACCACGGAGCTTAATTTTGAAATTATCAAAATTTTTAAGCCAGCACTTTTTTACTGCATACAAACCTCATGCCTTTCATCAATATCTTCATGATTCACAACAGCTGAAAGATCATGCTTGAAAAATAAAAATTAGTTCGGTTAAATTAATTAAATAGTATACTGTAATATGTTTATATATACTGTATATAATATTAAATATTTTATAAAAGAGTCAGTACAAGGTGAGCTAATAAGCTATTACTTACTTGGAGGTAACTCAATGCTTCCAGTGTGTTAGATTTTACCAGTTCATGAAACCTAAGAAAAGAATGTATATCAGTTTTCACTTTGGCAATTTTGTTTGCCCATGGGGGGGAGGAGGAAAGCTTTAGGTGGCAAAGTGTTTATGAATTCAATGGATTAAATTTCATACTTCTGTTTTCTAATAAGATACTTGCATCTTCTCAACAAATGAACCAGTGATGGTTTGGTTAACTAAAATCCCCAAGAAAATCACAAAAAAGTTGAAAATTACCATCTGATTATTCAATGAGTTTGAGACTATTTAATTTACAATTATGTTACCTTTAAAGACCAAAAATCATCCAGTCTCATTTTGGGGAGACCAGATTTTCCAGGGTTGCCTCCAAATAGATAATGAACCTACAGTACAAACATGTTAATTGCTACACAGCTTGATTGGTAATTAAAGACAAAAAATAACATATAGGTTGGTTTTTGCTAAGTAATTTTGCTAAGTAGCAAAATTGGTACATTATGTACCATCATAGCACAGGACAGGTAATGGTGTTTGGTGTCTTATTTGATAATACCTTATTTGCATGGTCATAAACCAACTGATGGGCAAACCTTGGGCAAGGTTCAACATTTTGCATTTTAGTCCAATACTGATGGCCAGTATTTTCATTTCTGTAAATACATGACCATTCATTGTTCTCAATACTGTAGACCCAAAATGAATTACGTGTGGATTCTTCTCGTTTTGTCTTGTCTTTACTCAATCCCTATAAAAAAAATAATGGTTTAAGTTTTAACTTCAGCCAATTTTATCCCCAGTACATAGAGCATAATATGTACAGTATAATTAAAACTTTAAGATTGTCTTACGGACAAAACATGAATCTCGCCACACTCTGGATCAATTGTCGCTCGTTGTGTAAAGCCTGCAGCTGGAACTGCAAATATAAGAAACATTACACAAAGCATTCCCTTACTGAATACAGTATTCTGAGATACAAGCTAGATCTGCCAAGGACAGTAATTTTGTGGTAAAAACTAACTGACCATTGTACAGACTATATTAATTACCTACCATCTTCATTGCTTTTCCAACTCGCTGATGACAAGACAGTGACAGTATCAGTTTCTGTATTATACATTGTAAAATCACTGAAATTAAACAAGTAAAAAATGCCTTTCTTAAAACACTTTCTGCCTATTTGAAAATACAGTATTTATTGCAATTTAAATATCATGTAACATACTTTAAGAAATCTCTTCCTCTTTGACCAGCAAAAATATAAAGTGAATGGTTTCTCTACAATACAAAGTAATTAGACTGTACAGTACAATGAGAAAACTAATAGACAATAGTATATTTAACATAGCACTAAAAATGATTTTTACATGCAGTACTGATGTTGCAGATGCAAATTACTTACTTCATAAAATAGCATGGAGTGTCCAATTCTTGATCTTAGTCCAGAACCATCATCTCTGAATGAAAAATTATAATTTCATCTCAGTTCAAGTTGACATAGATGAACATCCAATAAAAAGAGTACAGAAGTTTTCTACTACAGTGCAGTGCAGTACATGAGCTGTACTCTATATAGAGTATATATGTTCAGTGTTTACTCTATGGTAACCTACCGAAGTTTTGTCCATGTGTTTGTGCCACTGTGGTAACAATACAAGCCACTAAATATGACAGGGTTTGCTAATCCTGCTATTTCAGTGGATGAACTAAAAAAATACAATATTATATTATATAAACCTTAGAATCACTAAGAAGTGACACAGGCTCTATCTAGATCACAATAGTTCAACCTACTTGGCCAGAACTCGTCCTCCAAATACATAAATCATATTGTTCTCAACATTTACACACATCTAAAATTAATAAAAATAAACTAAATGTTCTAAAGGTATAATATTCTAAATAATTATATATGTAATATTATACATGTACAGTACAGTATATAGGCACCTGGTGATCAAAAATTAATGGTGGTCCACCATCTGCTGCAGTATCTTCAGATATCAGAGTCCACTGTTGACATTCAATATTGTAAACAAAGAAATCACTCTGAAAATACATTGTATATCAAACTGTAAGTACTTACAGTACAGTATACTGTCATACACTCATTTCAATGCATATTTGACCATGTCATATGCCTTGCATACTGCACTACCATACCTTTAAAGGAACAGTATTGCGGATTTCTGAATCCAAATAACGACCCAAAGTAAAAATTAATTTTCTTTTATAATCCAAACACATTTTATGACAAGACCGTGCACATGGTCCACCATCTTGTTCTGTGTCACATGATAAAAGTTTCCATGTTTTACAATTAATTTCAAACATCCAAAAATCAGCCAAATCTTCATTGCCATCCCATCCTCCCAAAAGATAAATAAGTTGGCTCTCAGTATCAATACACATCTGATGACCACCGCGCATACCAGGTTGAATATTATCTGAATGAAACAATAGCATTAAGTCTAAGACATAAGTATTGTCAGTAATCCAGAGTGTTTAATTTGTGACAATATTCAGGTGACAAAGACACATCACGAGAGCTGGTGATCACGGACTATGTAAGTACATACACCACTACAGTGGTTGATTTTTTATCTACAGTGTAGAAAGAATTGATAAAAATTTTGCAAGCTTACCAGACTGAGTTGTGCTGATTGCATTCCAGTTTGCTTTGTAATCTTGTTTACTTATGTAACTATTGAATAAACCATCTACACAATTTATAGTAAATAAACAAATTAATATTTTAATAATTAAAATATATTTCAGATGAAAATTTGAGTACCTTTTTCAGCTGTTTCAATAATATTCTCAGCCATGTCAAAATTAGAATGAACAACCTGGAAAATATTATGGGAAAAACAGATCAGTTTGAGCCAGTCACTATAATTCTTAATTATACATAGTTACTTTATACTGTATATAATATTTCTTGATGACATGTACTCACGAGTTGTTCATGTAAGTCTGTTAGTATTGGATGCTCCAGTTCAACTCTTGTCTTTTTCTTTAAGGATTGAAATGCCTCAGTGTAGTTTCTTTGACGGAAATGCTTCAAGCATAAACGTATTGCTTCTTGTTCACGATACTAAAACATTGATCAGTACATGTATATTGCTCAGCATACTAATAATTAACAATACAGACAATAGAAAGTACTGTGTACTGAGGTGCATTATAATTGTATAGTCTGGCAGACTCACAGTGTTAATCCAGTTTGAACATGATTTAATCACAGAAGGTTCATCAATTCCAATGAGTTCCACAAACCAAATACTAAAATTAAAACTTGGACCCCAGGTCATTGTTGGAACTGGAAAAAAATGTTACTACTTTTTACTATACAGTACAGTGGACAGGGCAGTACATGTAGACAGTATATTACATACAGTACAGCACAATAGACAGTACCAAGCAGTGCATTACAGCACACAGTACACTACAGCAGAAGTACAATACAGCACAGTAGACAGGAGAGTACAGCACAGTATACAGTACACCACAGTACAGTATTGTACAGGTATATTAAACCTTATGTACTTACCTATTTTGATATACTTGATTGGGAACAAATTTTCACATAATTTATGTCTGAGTGGAAAGGTCTCTTTCGTACTGTCATTTTTTAAACCACTAAACAACAAAATAGGATTACAAAATTATTTAGAACTTTTGTAGTTTCAAGTAAAAGTAAGATGGGAATACCTTTGCAGTAGTTCCATCATGTGTTCATGGTCATCATGTAAACTGCCAAAGACTTTAAATTTCTTTAAGTTACAGACATGGTTTTGTTGATATTTTCCAAATGTTATTTTAGTGACTGATGCTGGTTTTTCTAGTTTTAGAAGGATGTACTGTAAAGAAAAAAATTAAAAGTCTTACTGCTAATAGAGACAGCTTACTATTAAGAGGGCTGTACAGGGTTGTGATGTTTTTATTTTTCCATGAGTGTACAGTATTTATGAACAGTAATCACCATATATATTATACTGTATACATTGTTTATATGATCAAGGGCAATTATTAGTTATAATTTATTTTGTAAAAACCTTGTATTAACAACCAACCTGTGAGGGATAATATGTTTCAGATGACCACCTTGAGTTCTGGTCTTGAGGCTTATCCTCTGTAATATTACTACAAAAGACATTAATCTTTTAATTTTGTATAATTATATTGAATTACTGTGCTGAATATGAGGGTATTTAACCTAAAGAGAGAGTAGTCTGCGTGCAAAATACATGTATTTCCTAGAGCAGACTGCACTCGGGAGCTGGAATATATATATTATCCTTCTTCATTGCACCTTAAAGAAAATTGTGCTGAAACTAAAGGCTGAAAGTAAATTAAAGCTATTGCAGTTATTTTAGTATTTCAATACTTTATAAACCTCATCTTACTTTGGGTGAAGATTTGCAGCAAAACTTGACCATGCATGGACAGAATATTTCAGTTTATGTTCCATTTCTAAGTCATTTTCTAAAGAAGAACACTCCATGACCATTTTCAAACCACTTGCCATCGCCGCCATTTTTAAAACATGCCAGTTCCCAATCCTCTCGCATCATTTTTAAAACTTTAGTTCCCAATCCTCTCGCGTCATTTTTAAAGCTTTAGTTCCCAATCCTCGCGCTAGTTCCAACATGGCGGCTGCCTGGAAGAAAATGCTATCATCAACAGCAGCACTTATTTCTCGTTCAGTTAGTCAATGTTCACGCATTAGTTTAGCAAATAGAAGTGCTGTTACGTCCTCTAAAAGTTCCTCAGTTTTGGTAAGTTGTAATATGTTTTCAATGACGCTTACAGATTTTAGAATCAGTTCCCCACTGGCGCCATATTAAATACTGAGCACTCATATTTTTTATATTTCTTAATACACACCATATAGCAGAAAATATGCATTTCCAAATCTACTAGTTTTAAAAGAGTGTCCATACTTCGTCTGGGGCAAGGTATGTACTGTAGGTTTAGAACTGTCAAAGAAAAGGCTGGAATATTTAACAATTTAGACAAAGAGCCCAAACGCATGTCTAGTGATGTCTATGAGCTGATAGATCGTTCATAGATGACGAGTTGTCTAATTATTTTAGTATAAACCAACTAGTCAGATAAACTATTATAACGGATTGAAACCTCAGCAAAATCCATTGTTTTGCGTTTAAAACTCGACGCTTTCTATTAATACCAATAGAGTAGCTCAGCCAATCAGAATGCAGCATTTGTAATAGTCCACTACCATAGTTGGTTTATACTAAACTGTAATATTCTGGGAAAATTCCTAGCTGTAATATACTGATTGATAACTCAAAAATTGATAAACTATCATATAATAACTTAGTTCTAAATTGTTTATTCTGTATCTTTTCTAAAGCTCCAGTTACCTTGTCTAGCCAGCAATTTTCTCTAAGCTCGTACCAGCAGCGACCTCTGAGTCTGCTATCATGTCCTTCATCACGTTACACAGTTCATCCACGCAGCTCTCTTCAAATACCAAATCGTACTTTTCCAACTTTACGGCAGATTGCTCGCGGTAAACGACAAACCAAAAAACATAAACAAAAAACTGTTGTTGCCAAAGAAAATAAGATTCTTCATGGACCTCAACGCAAAGGAGTGTGTGTTAAAGTGTTTATACGTAAACCCAAAAAACCCAACTCTGCTAATCGAAAATGTGCTTTACTAAGACTAAACAATGGACAAACTATTATTGCTTACATCCCAGGAGAAAAAGCCAGTTTACAAGAACATGGTGTAGTGTTGTTTGAAGGAGGAAGAGTACAAGATTGTCCTGGAGTTAGATATAAGATTGTGCGTGGAAAATATGATGTCAATTAATAAACTGAAAATCTTTGTGTTGTGAATTTCATATTTGTTGTACTATGTATAAGATTGTAAAATAACGTCGTTAAAATGCCAAGTATGAAGAACAAAAACTTGATAAACCTAAAAAATACTTACGATCATTACTCTATAAAGAAAGCAAACATCTTTACATTTCATTTAGATTGCTTAACTCCATTTTTTACATCCCTGATAAGATTATTAAGATATAAATTAGACTCCAGTTCTGGTCAGTTTATTATAATAGCTTCCCAAATCATTAATAATTCATGAGGAAAACATAATGAATCAGTTACCAAGATGTTGTTGTGAAATGTGGAAATAAACGCCCATAAATCAAGACAAGTTTTACCTCAAATTTCTCTTTAAATACGGATTTGTTTGAGAGGCTATGGATCGTTCTACTCGCGTGATCGGTGGTCCCATTGGGGTGGTGAAACAATACGAAATTTTTTATATGGATAAGAGATAAGCTCTAAGAATAGAGCTAAATTCCTATAGGATAAAGATGGTACACCAATATGGCCGCCATTTCATTGTTTCATAAAAAGGTGCATTAGCTATTAAACAGTCATTTAGTAAAATTCCCGAGGGCCGAAAATGCACCTCATTTTATGCTATTCCTTTGTAATATCATGTTTGTGGGAATTTCTTTTGTCACGTCCGTTGACGTCAAGGGTATGATTAGTTCTAATCAGCCCTTAGTTTGACGTCAACGGAGGTAAGGATTAGTAAAAATGAATTTTAATGACGTTTATTAGTGGTTAATGAACCTGTGAGAACAAAAGAAATTCCCGCAAACATTATAATGCTTACTGCACTTATCTGCGTTTGCTTAAGTATTAATATTATGAACGCAATTGCCGTTATAGGGTACTTTCAAAAACACTCGCATATTTCAATGACCATCATATAAGTGTGGATTTGGAATAGCGAGGTCCTCTATATTAACTCTGGGCACTGTTACCATTTTGGCAACTTATAAATTTTACTTCGTCTAACGCCAAATGATTTTATTCGTCAAGTGGAATCCTCCGTGTGTCGGCAACTCGCAGAGAAAGCATTATGCCGGTGTTTGCGATTAAAGAATCAACGGGCATGCGTCCGAATGCCGGCAGGTGGTCAAACTATGTTGTGGTTTTAAACGAGATCTTTCAGCAGGTAAAAGATATATGATATAGATGTGACGAAGAGCGAAAGATGTCTGGTGATGGACACAACAAAGTCAGAAAATCATCTGTTAATCATGCCAAGAAAACTGCTTACGCCAACTAACGTCATCGTCATGGTGATAATAGGTAATTACATCATTGCTTACTTTAGAATAACGTCATATGATATCATTAAAATAATTAAATTCACTCAATACGGCTAGCAACAATGCGTTGAAACAGTCTAAGTATTTTAACCACGATACAATGTCTTGAACCTAACAGTTGCAAAGCATTTTTTAATAAGCTCGAATATAAAGTTTATAGTAAAAAGTTTGTTTAACATAACAGTTATTGTAACTAGAAATTGTTTTGAAAACAAAAGCCAGGTAGTAAGGCACAACAGTGGCTGTCAGGCAATAGAGTTAACCAAGCATATCAAGTCAACGCTTGAGTAGTCGCTGTGTTTTATTATATATGTAAGAATAAAATACGTTTATTCAAGATTCTTTTTTAGTTTTAATTAGCGTTATGTAAATGGTAATTCACGCGAGGCCACAGCAGGTATTGAAAGACTGAAGCCAGTTTCGGCACTGACTTCGCCACAAACAATCATTGTCGATTTATATCTTGAGTGGGAATTTAATATTCAGTTTCACATGGATTTAATTAGTATAATAAAGGGGTCGTGCAAGTCTGAAGCTATAGAGTTCTCTTAAACACAACACGAATGTGACAATACCAGACCACTCAACCAATTAGAACGATTACCTCGTACCCTTTTACTGCGCCGCTGGGCAAGACAGAGTGTCACCACTCTGATCTAAATCCCGTGAGTAGAGTAGAGTAGAGTAGAGTGGAGTGGAGTGGAGTGGAGTAGGGTAGAGGTGGAGTAGAGGTGGAGGTAGAGGTGGAGGTAGAGGTGGAGGTGGAGTAGAGGTGGAGGTATAGTAGAGGTAGAGGTGGAGGTGGAGGTAGAGGTAGAGGTGGAGGTATAGTAGAGGTAGAGGTGGAGTAGAGGTAGCCTGGTACCCTGGCCCAATCAAAGGACATGGGCCAGGTAACCACTAAAGACTTCTGCTTTCCTACTGGTTGAAATTTCGCGCGTTTTTATTGGCTATGAGTAAAACTGCAATCGTCATAAGTGGATTTAGCCCTGATGACGCGAGAATGAGATTAGTGGTTACCTGGCCCATATTTCTTTTGAAACTGGCCAGGGAGAGGTAGAGTAGAGGTAGAGTAGAGGTAGAGTGGAGTGGACAGAGCCATACGAACTAATACTTTTCCTTATTTAGGTTTTCTTACAGGTGTTGTGACAAGAATATTCTTCTTAGCAAGAATCACTGTTAATATACCCTCTGGTAGATCAATGTCCTTGCTGGTAAAGGAAAAATATGATATTGGTAAGTGTAGAAAATTCTATTTCACTGTCATTTGTAGTTGACATTGATAGTTTGTTACAGTATCAACACTGTGTTTCTTTCTTCTTTGTAATATAATTAGTGATTTGTTTATTCCTGCAGGCCGCATTCTGACTTTAAAATCAACGTGTTTCATATGTGAAGAACAGGACTACGGCAAGAAATGGCAAGCTCTGAATGAAGATCAAGTGTGTCAGGATATTATGTTTCAAGTTTGTTTTAGGAATTTCACAAAACAACGTCGCAGCACAACAAAAGTTGCGTCGATTGTGCGCAGGTGCGACCTAGACGATTGCGAATGCAATAATGTGCGTCAGAAAACACGTGACTGGCACGTGGTACCAAACTGTGCAACGAGCGTAGTGTGCTGCGATGAGAAATACCTAACATGTTCTAAGTCTTATAATTTTTGGTTTTATACATACTTCTGGACAAGTTAATATGTAGTTAATAATATAGTTTTTATAGTTTATAAATATAAGCTATATAACAGGTCGTTTATAACTTCCTCTTCCGCGTACTGACTACTATAGAAGAAGTTTCAGTTACAGTGGAGCGGTACTGTGGAATGGCTTAACATCAAACCTAAGACAAGCTCCTTCACTGGCAAACTTATAAAAGAAGTTTCAGTTACAGTGGAGCGGTACTGTGGAATGGCTTACCATCAAACCGAAGACAAGCTCCTTCACTGGCAAACTTTAAGACCCAAATTAGTTCCCACACTTTTCAGAGTGACTAATTCTCATATTGCACGGCGTCTTTGTAAAGCAGGTATTTTTTCTTTTTATATATTTTCTTAGTTAATTAGTATATAACTTTGTAACCTTAATTTATAATTAGCATAGTTTATTCTTGTAATTCCTATTTTATCCTGAAAGACCTACCGTGGGTAAATAAAGTTATCTTATCTATCTTATCTTATCTTACGGTCACCGTGTTATAAACGATCCGTTAACGGTTATGGGGTCAATCTTTAAAATGAACTTTCGAAACGGTTCTTTTTTTAAAACATTTAATTGAAAAACACCTTGTATTAACAGATTAAACAATGAATTACAACAACTACGACAAATTATGAAAACTAAAAACGGATGAAAAGATACGTTTAGTTTTCTTCTGATAATATGAATTGATATTTAACATTGTTGAAGGGATTCCCATGGATAATAAGGGATTCACATGGATAATAAGAGATTCACATGGATAATAAGAGATTGTCTGGGATAATGAAAGTTTTTATATATTAAGGGATCGTTTTAACTTCACGACTGATCAAGATACAAATTCCCTGAAAGATTGGCAAAGTCCTCACTCAGAGGTTTTTCATCGAGATGAAGTGCTGTGCTGATCTAATAAAGAAGTAAAAAAATATGTTAACTTCGTGAAAAAAATAAAACAACTTAAATAGTAGTAAAAAGTATAAATTAAAACATGTTGTAACGCACAAGCTAAAATGTAAAATATGCTGCTTACTTGAGAGATGCGTTTTAAAATCAAGACAAAAGAAAATATTGTAAACAAGCTGAATGCAATTGCACAAGACATTGCAAAAGCTAAAACAGCATGCACATAGTAGAGGCTATTCAATATTTCACAAGAGTATGGAACAAAAAAATCAATACCTATAAAAAACAAACAAAAAATGTCAATTTTTACGAACATCAACTTTAAGGGAGCCTACTATTGCACTTGTACAGTAAATGGCAGCACTTGCGTGATAAAAGCTATACCGAATATACTATATATAATAATCCGTATATACTCTACCACAACTCCATATCATACTATACTATACTTAAACTAAAACCAACCCCAGTGGACTGTCCTGTGTACTGCTGTCCCATACTATGTCCTACTGTACTGTACTACTGTAGTGTATTGTAATATGTACTACTGTACTGTACTACAGTAGTGTAGTGTACTGTACTACTGTAGTGTAGTGTAATGTACTATGTCCTACTGTACTGTACTACTGTAGTGTAGTGTATTGTAATATGTAGTACTCTACTGTACTACAGTAGTGTAGTGTACTGTACTACTGTAGTGTAGTGTAATGTACTGTGTCCTACTGTACTGTAGTTGTAGTGTAGTGTATTGTACTATGTACTACTGTACTGTACTACAGTACTGTACTGTAGTGTGTTGTAATATGTCCTACTGTACTGTACTACAGTAATGTAGTATAGTGTACTGTATTGTACTATTGTACTGTACGGTCTACTGTCCTGCAGTCTTGGATTCCCACGTTTCCCGCCAAATTAGCCACTAGGTCGTGCGCGGTCATAAATCCTTATGGGGAAATGCGTAACTTACTTATTGCAGCACCCTTGCTGCATTCACAATCACGGAAAAGGTATCTGACACCAGTATAAGTAAAATTACGTATAGTGGTTTGACATTCATGACCATCTGCTTCCAAGAACTCCATAATTCTTTTATCTTTTGCAATATAACTGAACTCTCCAGCGTCCCAGAATAATGCATAAAGTGTGAGCACAAAGCAGACGCCAATTGCTCCAACAGACATTTTAAACTAAGAAAACACACAAAACAAACCAACTTTTATATAAAAGTAAAATATTAATGATTATCACCAATCCATGTTACCAGGCCTTTATTGTTATTACGCTGCCGTAAGACAGAGCTGCCCGGAAACTATAAGCGCCTGGGTACGAGGCTAGAGGCATGGCATATTAGTAGCACCCGCGCTCCTTTAAATCGTAACTACAGGGTCTATTACCAGAAGCTTATTGGCATATTGTTGATAGATAACGACGAGACAGCACGTCCCTGATAAAGAAACTAGGTACGAGTGTCGAAACTGACGAAACATTGGCTCAGGAAAAGTAAACTATGTCTAATTTTTCACCCTGGCTAAGTTAGGAATTTCATGCCTTTCAAAATCCCAAGCTTGGGGGTAGAAAAGGCACTTGCGCGTGAGTGCATCTTGTTGACAACGGCATATTCCTGTGTCCGCTCAAATAAAAGACGCTAGCTAGCCAAACCTATTTCCGTCTCCGCATTAAGAGACTAGCACGCAGGCTAAAGACCACGAATATCTACAAAACAAATTTTTTGCGCACTAAAAAGATGTTTTGTACCATTTGAGAGCGACTCATCAGCGAGAAGATAATCGTTAGCGTGAAGATAATCATACGGCAGATAATCGTTAGCGTGACGAGAAATCGCATGCAGGCTCTTGCAACGAGGACGGGCCTGTTCGCAGGCTAGAAACACGACAACTTACCAATAAAGGTTTGTCAAGGAGAACAGCAAGCATTGCAAACATACCAGTTGCCACTAACTAAAACAAACAAATATAAATAAATTGCAAGACTAACGGAAAGATCATTATTTAGTATTGTAGAATTATATACAGATAAGAACTGGTGAATAACAATGTTGAATAACAATGGGATTTCCAAGGCACTATATCAAGCCTATACCCCCTAATGAGATAATAATGAACATGATCTACAGACGAGCAAAAGCGTGACATGCTCATGCTCTAGCACTTGAAATATCGAATATAGACAACACATGTGGGTTCGACGAAACTTACCACAAAACCAACCCACCATTCCATGTATTCCACTTGCGCTTTCATAAAACGTTGTTCTTGAAGATTTTTCGCTTGTGCTTCGGCAATATGGTAGGTTCTTACCATGCCGCACAAAAATATAGTTGCGCCAGAGATAACGACAGCCAAAGGTAAAAGAAGTCGAAATATCTTGAAAGATGTAAAGTGAAGACTCAATCTGACCATGATGATCAAATGAAACGCAAACTGAAGAGATGGAGCAGTAGAATGGCGAGCGTTTTTTGACGCAACGCTAAGTAAACTTGTCGTACGTGGTTGCCGCCGGTAATCTCAGGGCGTAATAATGAGCAGCGGAAATACGAAACCATACATTCACCAAGACGATAAATACAGACATAATATAAACAGACATTAAGGCGGGTTATCAATAAATATTCATTTTAACTGGATTGCGACACAAGGCGCCATTAATAACATGGGGTGTGTTTCACGGCGGGTCTTGAAATACCTCAGCTCCTCTGCTCAATCAAACTAAAGTTTTGAAGCTGGCCGAACTCCAGGCTGATTTTCCATATAAACACAATCTAAGTTGGATTGGCATAAAAAAGAGGAGTTTTTATACCGACGTGTAGTGAACAACTTCTGAAACGACAATTGGTGTCAAAATGTCAAATCCAGTTAATCCACATATGAAATGGTGCTCGTGTAATGAGGTGCAAGACCATTGACGCAAATAATGTTGAAGTATCTGCGCGCGGTTAATCACCAGATTTCTAGGCCATATTTTATTTTAATCAAAATTTCTTATTAATTTAAAGTAATGAAGGCTGACTTCATGTCTAGGTCAAGAGTGCCCACTCCCCCCGCTGACAAGTGCAATTATTGTAAATGCCCCACCATGAGGTCAACAAAATGCGCAGACGGGTATTGAAATTGATACAAAGCCATGGAAATATAATATAAGTTTTCTGAATAAGAAGCAGGTTGCATGTTTATGTTGAATTATAGAGAATGAAAATAATACAGTATCTTCATTATAAGAAAATACTGAACGCATACCATATTCTAGATGATGTATAACAACGAGGAAAAAAGTACTGTAAACAATAGCAAAGTAGCAGTTCATTTTGAATAAATAACAATATCTTGTGAAATATTAGTATTTGGTGAGAAACTACACTACAGACTACGTGCAGTGGGCGGAGGAGTCAAGGAAATTGTAATTCAGGTCACGTTCAAACTATGTTGTTTGTTTTTTCTGGATTTTTTGAGGAAGCACTCAAAGTGCTTCATAGACGAGTGATGAGTTCCTGCATTCTCAAGGAATGTAACACAATGAGATACTTTGTTTTTTCTTCCGATTTCTAAAGTCTTTTCTAAAGATTTCTTGAGTTTGATTTCGAAATGCTTACGAGTGTTTGGTATAGCTTTTGACGATTAAATATTCATTTCTTTTGACTTTTCTTCACGACTTATCAGTTCTTTTAAGAACTTAGACGAAAGTGGTTATCAACGTGCGGTAGATTATAAAATCCGTGAATAAGGATTAAATACGAGACGTATAAACTGGTACCCTCTTCGCGCTACCCTCTTCGCACTACCCTCTTCGCGCTACCCTCTTTACGCTACTCTCTTTGCGCTACCCTCTTTGCGCTACCCTCTTTGCGCTACCCTCTTTGCGCTACTCTCTTTACGCTACTCTCTTTGCGCTACCCTCTTTGCGCTACCCTCTTTGCGCTACTCTCTTTGCGCTACTCTCTTTGCACTACCCTCTTCGCGCTACCCTCTTCGCACTACCCTCTTCGCGCTACCCTCTTCGCACTACCCTCTTCGCGCTACCCTCTTTACGCTACTCTCTTTGCGCTACTCTCTTTGCGCTACCCTCTTTGCGCTACCCTCTTTGCGCTACTCTCTTCGCGCTACTCTCTTCGCGCTACCCTCTTCGCGCTACCCTCTTTACGCTACTCTCTTTGCGCTACCCTCTTTGCGCTACCCTCTTTGCGCTACCCTCTTTGCGCTACTCTCTTTGCGCTACTCTCTTCGCACTACCCTCTTCGCGCTACCCTCTTCGCGCTACTCTCTTTGCGCTACCCTCTTTGCGCTACCCTCTTTGCGCTACCCTCTTTGCGCTACTCTCTTTGCGCTACCCTCTTTGCGCTACTCTCTTTGCGCTACTCTTTGCGCTACTCTCTTCGCGCTACCCTCTTCGCGCTACCCTCTTCACGCTACTCTCTTTGCGCTACTCTCTTTGCGCTACCCTCTTTGCGCTACCCTCTTTGCGCAACTCTCTTTGCGCTACCCTCTTTGCGCTACTCTCTTCGCGCTACCCTCTTCGCGCTACCCTCTTTTAGTCCAATATTTTAAGCCTTTTTTTCTGACGTGCTTTATAGTTTTTGTACATTTTGGTTTTCCAATAAGTTGTCTATCAAGTCTTCATTCTTATTAGCATCAATGTTTTCCATCATCATTCGCGCGCACGTTCTGACATCTGAATGGCAAGGCGCCATCACTAGCTACGTCAAAGACAGATCAAGTAACCAAGACGCAATAAACTTTTGACGTTTCGAGGCGATCATTAAATGACCATAACCTGTTTGATTTGTTTTCTTATTCATTAATCAACGATTTCTTATTGTGTAGCAAAATACCAAGCTTGGTTGTCTACTCCATTATCTGGTTAAACTGACAGACCTACGCACGCACAATGCACTATACATAGAACATTTCTAATCAATTGCAACACTATATAATATTAATTGCTGTTTCAGATTTCAGAGGTATATATAGCGAGTGTGTTACCAGAAATGTTTTTACCGTAGTAGCAATTAAAATTCAGTCGAAGCAATAATTCTTCAAGATGAGGTTGATAACCACGAGTTACAAGTTTACTGATAACTAAACAAATAAAAACGATATATAAGATTGCTAGCTGACATAGCTGTAAAAGGATAAACAGCAGAATAAAACATACATTACCAGTAGTATTCCACTCCTGCTAAGAGTTTTTAGGGGGCCACATCCGCCCCCCCCCCCCCCGCCCCCCACCATAGCAAAAAAAATATCTCACCTGTAAATAAGAAACACGTGCTCTCCTTAAACGAGTCATGCGTAGAACATAGCAATGAAAAACCAGGGTGAACGAAGTGTCCCGAGACTTGATGAGTGTGCCATGAAGATGACACAAGTTGAGTGTGAAACTTTAAAACCATTGTAAATAAATCAGATATAATCTTCATCACAGGAGCTGCTTTCTTATTCAACAAAGCTCGAAATAAAGCTTTGTTAAGATATTCTGCATGACAGTCGTGAAGGTCGTCTAAATTACGAACCTACATGAAGAAAACAGGAGAGATTGTGTTAACCAAAAGCTGAGCTGGACTGGGGAGGGAGGGAAGAAGGGAGGGGAGAGGGAAGGGAGGGAAGAGAGGGGGGAGGGGAGGAGGAAGAGAGGGGGGAGGGGAAGAGGAAGAGAGGGGGGAGGGGAATGAAGGGGGAAGGGAAAGGGGGGTGGAGGGAAAGGAAAGGAAAGGGGAAGGGAGGGGAGTGGGAAGGTGGGTGGAGGGCGAGGGAAGGGGAGGGGAGAGAATGGGAGGGGAGGGGAGAAAAGAAATGACAAGCACGAGCTTACGTTATGTTCCAAAGACTGGAGAAACTCTTGCCACGTGACATGAAGTATTTGGTTGGAAATATAACCTTGGACATCATTCACAAAATGACTCATTTCGTGTCTAATTTAAGAACAATATTAGAAATAAATACAAGTATCTCTTTCATAAACAAAATGATTATACACCATAGCATATCTTAAGTATGACTATATAGATTATATAGCACGTACTATACGCATACTACAGAATGATGATAAATGTCCTATATAGAGATGTCCATATACATCTCATAGTATATTGTATATGGCGTAGCATGAAATTACCTGAATAAATGAACTTTCCTTAGTTGAGGTGAATTGTACGAATGTTTATCTTAAAAAAAACCCAACGCCAGGACAAAGATATTAAAGATTTTATAAAATTGAGGTAAAGAATTGCTAAACATTCAATGTACAAAATCTGAGCACAACTTTTCTTTCTATAAAGATTCCTATCTTACCCATTCGTTTTAGAGAAGTTCTTATATCTTGTAAAACCCAGGCTGTTCTCTTCAAACGCAACATAAATGCAAATATCTGCAGGAAATAAATACGACTTCAGTTTACAAAACATATGGAAACAAAAGGCTGCGAAATATACACGAGATAATATGTATTTCTAAACCACTTACTCGATTGTATTTAGTTATACAGTTCTCGGTTATTACAATATTAGCAGGCCATCGAATCTAGCAAAACATAAAATATATTTAATATGATTAAAATATTTGATAGCGTCTAAAACTCATACTTTAAAGACATATCTTCAATTTTCAGAATCAATTTTCATAATACCTTGTATCTAAGTTCAATAAAATCAAAAACTCCGACATCTAGAGTCGATCAACACATAATTAAATTTAAAAAATTAGTACTGTTTAGATGGTGATGATATTGATGATGATGATGATGATGATGATGATGGTGATGATAATGATGATATTGATGATCATGATGATGATCATGATGATGATGGTGATGCTCATGATGATCATGATGATGATGGTGATGATGATGATATTGATGATGATGATAATGATAATCATAATGATGATGGTGATGATCATCATGATGATATTGATGATCATGATGATGGTGATGATAATGATGATCATGACTTATACTCCAGAAACTACATTATTTAAAGAACATTTTCTTACCATTTCTCTTAAAAATGTCTGGTAAAGAGTTTAGAACAAATGACAAACTTCTTGTATTCTCTGACTGACAAGCGTAAACTGATGATTGAATGGCGTGAGCCATAATAGAGTTGAGAGTAGAAATACAGCACAGTTGCTGAGGAGTAACACCACACGATACCTGAGAACAAACAGTTAAATCACTTAGTCCTTGGTCTATAGCCAAACCTTTCACAATCCATAGTCTTCAAGATATCCTACTGAACAGACAAACAGATCATATACAATTACTTGTAACATTACCCTTTCAAATAATTGCTGCGTTAGTGATAAAGAAAATTCTCCATCCTCCATTAAAAGAAATTTCTTCAATGTTTCAAAATGTTCAATAAGTTTTAGGTCATCCAAAAAGTAGCGAACAATGGTGGAATTTACGACGTTAATCCTAAAATCACGAAGAGACAATGAAAAAGAAGACAAGTAAGTGAGAAGAGTGGAGGGACTGTAAGAAAAAAGTGGTTGGGAAAAAGAAGTAAGAAAAGGTTGAGGAAAGAAAGGAAAAAGGGAAGGAAGAAAGGAATGAAAGGAGGAATGAAAGGAGGAAGGAAGGAAAGAAGGAAGGAAATAAAGAAGGAAGGAAGGGAGGAAGGAAGGAAGGAAGGAAAGAAGGAAGGAAGGAAAGAAGGAAGGAAAGAAGGAAGGAAGGAAGGAAGGAAGGAAGGAAGGAGGGAAGGAAGGAAGGAAGGAAGGAAGGAAGGAAGGAAGGAAGGAAGGAAGGAAGGAAGGAAGGAAGGAAGGAAGGAAAGAAAGAAGGAAGGAAGGAAGGAAAGGAGGAAGGAAAGAAAGAAGGAAGGAAGGTAGGAAGGAACGGAGGAAAGAAGGAAAGAAAGAAGGAAGGAATGAAAGGAGGAAGGAAAGAAGGAAAGAAGGAAGGAAAGAAGGAAAGAAGGAAAGAAGGAAAGAAGGAAGGAAGGAAAGAAGGAAGGAAGGAAAGAAGGAAAGAAGGAAGGAAAGAAGGAAAGAAGGAAGGAAGGAAAGAAGGAAAGAAGGAAGGAAATAAAGAAGGAAGGAAGGGAGGAAGGAAGGAAGGAAGGAAAGAAGGAAGGAAGGAAAGGAAGGAAGGAAGGAAGGAAGGAAGGAAGGAAGGAAGGAAGGAAGGAAGGAAGGAAGGAAGGAAGGAAGGAAGGAAGGAAGGAAGGAAGGAAGGAAGGAAGGAAGGAAAGAAGGAAGGAAGGAAAGTGAAGTGAATAAAATGAGGGAAGGAAAGAGCATTAGGTTTGATGCTACAGCACTCTACTCACAAACCACAAGTAAGTTAGTGTGTGTTGTAAATAAGTTCAAGAATCTTACTGAGTAATTAATGGTTCCATAACACATCTTTGTAAAATGACAGGTAAACAAAACACTTTACAAGCGTCGTTATCAATTTCTATGTTTTCAATTTCAGTTTCGGAACCATCCACATCTCCTAAAAACAACACGAACATAATTATCTATTTCTCATTTTAACAATTATTACTTTTCACAATGAGTAACTTACCATTTCCTCCCAATCCTTTTTGAAAAACTCGAGCAAAAATATCACCACACGGTTCTTCATCTAGAAAAGTTTAAGAAAAAAAAAATAAATTACGCCACTAAAATGAACGCCGAAGCTCAGAACTAGAAATACATTATTATAGTGTTATAAAGATATCAGGAAAAAAAAGTCGGAATAATAAACTTACCCAAAATATCAAAATTATCTGGAAGAGGTTCAAACTGAGTCGCAAGCCAAACATCTTCGTGAGTAAGCGGTTCTCGTTTGATGTGGTCAGATTCTAAAACTACATAGAAAGGGTTTCTTTGAGAATAATTAAAACTTCTAAAATTATTAACACCGACTTCATCAACACCACTACTCAATACTTCAAACACATTAACACCACCATAACTACAACCAACATTGCCACAATCACCTTCATCATCATTAACACCACTACCTTAACCATTATAACCACTAGAACCCTCATTGTCATAACCACCACCACCATCAGCATCACCACTGTAATCCTAATCACCACCACCACTGTTATCAACACCACCACAATCGTTCATTATCACTAAAACCACCATCATGTAACCATATCAAAACCAACATCACCACTACCAACACCACCAATCTTGCTACCACCATTATTCACTCCACCACCATCATCATCACCACTACCACCAATCTTGCTACCACCATCATTCACTCCACCACCATCATCGTCACCAACACCACCAATCTTGCTACCACCATCATTCACTCCACCACCATCATCGTCACCAACACCAACAATCTTGCTACCACCATCACTCACTCCACCACCACCAATCTCGCTACCACCATCATCGTCACCACCACAAACAACAACAATCTTGCTACCACCATCATCGTCACCACCACAAACAACAATCTTGTTTCACTCCACCACCATCATCGTTGTTGTGTGTTGTTACCTCTTCCAATGCTCGAAGAAGGATATAATAAATTTTGAATTGTGCTTGCTGGCTCACTGCCTCGACTTGACGTTATCCTCGACTCCACGTCAACATTGTCAGGATACAGAAGGCTTTCCATTGTGCTTGCTGGCTCACTGCCTCGAGTTGACGTTATCCTCGACTCCATGTCAATATTATCAGGATACAGAAGGCTTTCCATTGTGCTTGCTGGCGCACTGCTTCGAGTTGTACTTATTGTTGAAACCATATTATCACTGACTGGATACATAAGATCTTGAATGGTGGAAACAGCCTCATGGCCACGAGTTAAGTTAGCTATACCACTGCTTTTGTCACCACTGTTAGGATACAGTTGAATGGTGGAAACAGGTTCACTACTGCGAGTTAAGGTCACTGTACCACTGCTTTTGTCATCACTGTCTGGATACATAAGATGTTGAATGGTGGAACTAGGCTCATTACCGCGAGTTAAGTTAGCTGTACCACTGCTTTTGTCATCACTGTCTGGATACATAAGATGTTGAATGGTGGAACTAGGCTCATTACCGCGAGTTAAGTTAGCTGTACCACTGCTTTTGTCATCACTGTCTGGATACATAAGATGTTGAATGGTGGAACCAGGCTCATTACCGCGAGTTAAGTTAGCTGTACCACTGCTTTTGTCACCACTGTTAGGATACAGTTGAATGGTGGAAACAGGTTCACTACTGCGAGTTAAGGTCACTGTACCACTGCTTTTGTCATCACTGTCTGGATACATAAGATGTTGAATGGTGGAACTAGGCTCATTACCGCGAGTTAAGTTAGCTGTACCACTGCTTTTGTCATCACTGTCTGGATACATAAGATGTTGAATGGTGGAACTAGGCTCATTACCGCGAGTTAAGTTAGCTGTACCACTGCTTTTGTCATCACTGTCTGGATACATAAGATGTTGAATGGTGGAACCAGGCTCATTACCGCGAGTTAAGTTAGCTGTACCACTGCTTTTGTCATCACTGTCTGGATACATAAGATGTTGAATGGTGGAACTAGGCTCATTACCGCGAGTTAAGTTAGCTGTACCACTGCTTTTGTCATCACTGTCTGGATACATAAGATGTTGAATGGTGGAACCAGGCTCATTACCGCGAGTTAAGTTAGCTGTACCACTGCTTTTGTCATCACTGTCTGGATACATAAGATGTTGAATGGCGGAACTAGGCTCATGGCCACGCGTTGTACCACTGCTCTTATCATTACCACCAAACATAATATGTTGAATGGTAGAAAGTGGTTCACTGGTTCGCTGGTAGCTTGTCGTGAAGGTATCTTCTGGTGTACTGATGTTTCCATGACGATGTTGAATCATGTGCTGATCAGCAGTGGAAGGATACATCAGATTTTGTACAGTAGACTCCGTGGGATGTCTGACGGGACCTTCAGTTACCTTCTCTAAACTTTGACTTGACGTTTCATCAGAAAGTCTGGATTGTGAATGTCTTGCATCAGATATATTGTATATTAAATCTTGAACAGTAGATTGTGAGGGATGTTGTACCGGTACTCCATCAACTTCATCTGGAATAATTGTATTTGATATTTGGTTATTAATAGTCCATTGTTTACGAGGAAGAGAACTTGCTTCATTCATTTTAACTGATTTCAGGCGTTTGTCTTTCTGGAGTTCATCATTTATTTCTTTTCTCATTTCTCGTAATTTCTCGTCCTCTTCTTCGAAAAAAGTTTGTCTTTCATTATTCAAAGCATGACGTCTTGTCAGCCATATGGCGCGTTTCTCTCTTCTTTCAGCTTCTCTTGTCAGCTCTTCATAATAATGAATCAACTCATCTCTGTTGTAGAAAGTAGAAAAGAAAATAGTCAGAGTTTTCCACAAGATACATGAAAATTTTTGTTTATTCTTTCATTACCTTGTTTCTCGTTTCAATTTTCCCTCCAACTTTGCTGTGGTCACTTCGTAAAGTAATGAGTTTTTGGCAACCCGAGCATCCTCCTCGTCAGCTTCCTTCACATCCAAGATCTTTTTCTTTAAATAAACATGATAATATAATATTATTTCGTACCTAGAGAGACCTAGACCATTTTCACTGAATTTCAAATGCCCTGAGTATTAAAGAACTTTACAATATGGCTGCACGTTCAAATTCTGATTTCAGAACACAGTTATAGGGAAGTGTTGAAGAAAAGGGCAAACCAGAACGCGAAGTTCGAGATGTATTCTTGAGTTAGACAAACACCTTTTTACGAGAACTTACTTGTCAAACGAACTTGTTTTACTCAAATTTATCTTGCTCCAATTTCAAAGCCTCTTCTACAGGGCTCCGCTCGAAACGCCAGTATTTCGTATTTTGGCTATCAAAACTATACTCGGCACAGTTGACTACCTTTTCACTTTGGATTTTCTTTGTGTTTGGTTTATAAATTATTAATGAGTTTGCAAACAGTTTTTCAAGGTCAATATATTCTAATGTCAGATCACAACATATCAACTTACATTTAAAGCATCTTCCATTTGTTGTTTTAAAAAATCAAGTTCTTCTTTCTTCTTCTCTGTCAAAGCTTGTTTCGCTTTCTTCACTAATTCTGTAAGATAAAAAAGTCTTGTGTAAAAAAAACGAAATTCCTATTTATAAAAGAACTTGCTTCTTACGTAAGCTCTCATTGGCGTTTACACAACGAAATTTTCCCGCGCTTTTATAAAATTGTTTCACCTCGACAAATCACTTTCAACTTTAGTTTCCTTATTATTTTATAAAAGAAATATAAAATAGTTTTTCATGTTTATGTACTTTGATATAAACACTTGGTTATACGCTTTTAGTCTCACGACATGAGTCATGTTTATATCACATTAGAGAAACATAAACTGACCATTTCATATTTCTTCAATAAACCATACAGAACTCAGTTCTAATCCAAAACATTCATGTTTTTACCTTGAACTTCTGCCAAGGCTTTACTAGCTTTATGTCGTTCATCAATCAAGACTTGTTCTCTTCTAGATTTCTCTTCAACTTTCTAGAGAAATATAAAAAAGACAATTCAGTGTGTTATTACAGAACAACTTAAAGTCCTTACTTAGTATAAAGTGGTATCATGCAAGCAGCAAGCACCAAGCTGCAGTGTGTATTGTAATTGTTCGTATATACCTTTCTTCTCCAGTCCAAGTTCTTCTGTTCTTCTAACTCCTTCATTTCTTCATAATAACGTCTGCTACTATCACACACAACTTTTAAAGAGTCGAGAGAATATGTCACACTCATTACTGGAACATTAACTTGATGGTTACAAATGTAATGCTGCAATAAAACACACGCCATAATTATTGGTCCAGGAACATTAACTTGATGATTACAAAATGCTGTAATAAAACACACGGCATAATTACTATAATTATGTTGATGTATTCAAATGACTCTGTATAAAACTTCTTAATGGCTACTTACATCAGGAAAGCAAAGTTTCAAAAGATTAATTGACTTTCCACAAGTAAACATATCTTCAGCAAGATCTTTTAAGAAGACAGGAACACCCTCCATCTTAGTGGTCGATGACATGATATAACCATTAGTCCAGTAATATTTATCTACAAGAAAAGTAAACATTTATAGCGCTAAAAATGAAAAACAAAAACACAAAACACAAATTAATAATTCATTGGATGATAAAAATCTTTTTGCCTCTCAGCGATAGTGCATGCTAATTCTTGAGCAGTGGTTGAGTTGTAACGCTTACCTCGACTGGCTAAGTAAACATCATTTTCACCGATCATAAATTCCTTGTAAACATCTATACACCGTCCTTTAAACATCCACTGCTTGACAAATCTAATTCAATTTAAATATGAAGGAAAAAAGAAAAGCGTCACGCACAAAGTGTGTGGTTCAACCCCAACATAAAGCTTAACTCTAGGTGCCTTCTCAAGCAATCAGAGGACGAATGGTGTTTCTACAATTGCAGTCTATCCATCATCTTGTTCTTACCTTAAATATGGAGTACAGCTGAGTTTAAGAAGAAACAACAACAGGTTAGCTATTGGAGAACTGGCGTTGATCAAACACAATTGATACAAATACGAGAGCAACTTTACACCCTGGAAAACAAACAAACAGATATGAGCAAAATATTAGACTTGTACAGTGTATATTGTTTAGATGATTAGTTAATAGTTTGAAATTATTCATACCACTGGAAACTTTGGTTTGGGTTTTCCAAATTCGCCAGCAAATCCTTGTGGACACATACATATATCCGATAGAAATCTAGTAAGAAATAGATTAGACGGAAGATATAGTAATTATATATATATATATATCGGTACATTGTACCTGGTAAATATTCTACCATACAGTAGTATGACGTGATACGAAATATACTGTGGCTTGACCACCAATAATGTACAAGAATACCCACCTCAACTCATATGCCTGTTTTCTAAATTTCATACAAAGATCCAGTACACTTTGAACATGAGAATCTAAACACCAAACATTAAACATGATACCTTGAAGACTAAATTAATATTTCACACAATATACAGTAGCTCTGCAGCTCTGATGAATCATAAAACTATAGCAAGTACACAAACCAACCTGTAACAAGAATCACAATCTGTCTGTATTTTTGCAAATATTTTCTTAGTCCCGTAATAAATGCGCGAAGAACACTACTTTTAATCAAAGTCGATTGTTTCTGACAATTTGTGAATTTGTCAAGACGTAAATAGTTTGTTCCAAGCTCAGCAAGATTGTTTAAAGAATCTTGAAGCGAATCAGGAGAACAACCAGACAGTCTGACTGTTGAAGAAACCACAAATGAACTGGTACTCTGAAAAAAATATCATCAACATTACAACACAATTGAGCAGCGCCAAACTACAATTGTGAAATTATTGTTAATTTTCTGAGAAAAAGTCTTCATTATTAAACACATATTAAATAGTTTTTCAATTCGTTTCTCTTACATATGGAAAAACATACATACTAGGCAGGCACTGACGTTTCGGTGAAACGCTCTGCTAGAGCAGTCAGTATTCCATTATCAAAACTAATCTCAGCAGTTTACCACCTTTTCACTTTGCTCTATCCAAAACACTGCCTACGCAGCACTCTAAAAATGGCTTACTTTCTCAAGTTGAAATGTTTGTGAAGGAACTCCAATGAGAACCATCAATCCATCTCGGATTAATTCCGTCACTTGAAGATATTTATATGACGGAGGTTGAGAATTGATGAGGAAACATGCTTCGTTGATTCTTATATCATATAAATAATTAACAACTTCAGCACCAGCTTCAGTAAGAAATGCTTTGCAGTTTTCTGAAATACTAGAAATATAAAAAAGGAAAAAGCCTACAGTTGGTAGCGTTTTTTTGAACATAACGTATTTACTAGACTACCGTATGCAAGTAAAGAATCAGGAAGAGTTGGTTAAAGAATAGATTGTCATGATGGAGTTAAATGTACTGTTACTGTACTGTACTGTATATATACTGTACTGCTCCATACTGTACTGTACTGCACTGTCTACTGTACTGTACTGTACTGTACTGTAGTCTGTACTGTAGTCTGTACTGTACACTGCACTGTACTGTAGTCTGTACTGTACACTGCACTGTAGTCTGTACTGTACACTGTACTGTAGTCTGTACTGTACACTGTACTGTAGTCTGTACTGTAGTCTGTACTGTACACTGTACTGTAGTCTGTACTGTACACTGTACTGTAGTCTGTACTGTACACTGTACTGTACACTGTACTGTAGTCTGTACTGTACACTGTACTGTAGTCTGTACTGTAGTCTGTACTGTAGTCTGTACTGTACTGTACACTGTACTGTAGTCTGTACTGTACACTGCACTGTAGTCTGTAATGTACACTGTACTGTAGTCTGTACTGTACACTGCACTGTAGTCTGTACTGTACACTGTACTGTAGTCTGTACTGTACACTGCACTGTAGTCTGTACTGTACACTGTACTGTAGTCTGTACTGTACACTGTACTGTAGTCTGTACTGTAGTCTGTACTGTACACTGTACTGTACACTGTACTGTAGTCTGTAATGTACACTGTACTGTAGTCTGTACTGTACACTGTACTGTAGTCTGTACTGTACACTGTACTGTAGTCTGTACTGTAGTCTGTACTGTACACTGTACTGTAGTCTGTACTGTAGTCTGTACTGTACACTGTACTGTAGTCTGTACTGTAGTCTGTACTGTAGTCTGTACTGTAGTCTGTACTGTAGTCTGTACTGTACACTGTACTGTACACTGTACTGTAGTCTGTAATGTACACTGTACTGTAGTCTGTAATGTACACTGTACTGTAGTCTGTACTGTACACTGTACTGTAGTCTGTACTGTAGTCTGTACTGTACACTGTACTGTAGTCTGTAATGTACACTGTACTGTAGTCTGTAATGTACACTGTACTGTAGTCTGTACTGTACACTGTACTGTAGTCTGTACTGTACACTGTACTGTACACTGTACTGTACACTGTACTGTACACTGTACTGTACACTGTACTGTACACTGTACTGTAGTCTGTACTGTACACTGTACTGTAGTCTGTACTGTACACTGTACTGTAGTCTGTACTGTACATTGCACTGTACTGTACTGTAGTCTGTACTGTACACTGTACTGTAGTCTGTAATGTACACTGTACTGTAGTCTGTACTGTACACTGTACTGTAGTCTGTACTGTAGTCTGTACTGTAGTCTGTACTGTACACTGTACTGTAGTCTGTACTGTACACTGTACTGTAGTCTGTACTGTAGTCTGTACTGTACACTGTACTGTAGTCTGTACTGTACACTGTACTGTAGTCTGTACTGTATACTGTACTGTAGTCTGTACTGTACACTGTACTGTACACTGTACTGTAGTCTATACTGTACACTGTACTCTGTACTGTAGTCTGTACTGTACTGTACACTGTACTGTAGTCTGTACTGTACACTGTACTGTAGTCTGTACTGTACACTGTACTGTACTGTAGTCTGTACTGTACTGTAATTATGAAGTAATCTGTTAAAATCTTACATTTGCTTTCTTCCCTCCCAAGTATGAAAGCATGATGGTTTTGTCTTGATAGCTTCATCCCAAATATTCAGATCATACACTCCAGAGTCATCACTAACAATATCTGTTCTGTATAATTGACATCCATTAAATGTCTCAAAATCATTCTTCTTTAAAATCTTTAAAAAAATTAAAATATACAAAAAGTTAAATTACTGTACTTATTGTACTTGAGGGACTACTATTCATAAATAAACAACTGGAATATTTAAAGTTTCTTACTTTAGTTGATTCCAGAGGTCTTACATTAAAGCTGTAAACAATAAACAACTTAAATTAACACACTTGACTTTGTTTCAATTCTCATTATTTAAATCTTACAAAGCCAAAAAATTTCCATGGAGTCGTGCTATCAACATATTTTGCTCAAACCTCCAAGGACTCTCTAATCAATGAGTGTAAAATAGTCTGATGTTATGTACTCAATAATAATAATAATTACGCCTGTACAGGATTCTTAGTATACCCTAGCCATACAAAGATTTTCCAATATTATGGATTTATTATTAATTGAACCCGACTTGTACATGTATTTTATGCTGTAGCTACCTTGGATGAAGTGGCAAATCTGGTAAACTCAGTTTCACTTCAAGATCATTTGTTTGACTGTGAATTAAAGCATCGTAAAGACTAGTTCTGGTTTTCTTCATAAATACATCCTTGTTGCTCTGAAATTAAACAAAATTAAGAAATGAATAAGTGCCAGTAGTTAGATAAAGCTGGACTGACAGTGGGCCTTTTAAAAAGGCAATGTTTAGTCAGCTTATAAATAAATTGTTTTATTCTAACTGTAAATAATCTTAATTATAATTACCTGAGCACCAAACCATTCAAAGAGACCACATAAAGTTCCTGGTTTTTGACTGAATAACTAAGACAAATTAATTTAGCATATTAAGAAATCTATAATCTGACAGTGTCTGTAGAAAAATGTCTTCTTTGTGTAATAATTATCACTATGAGAAGCAATAATCTACTAGTTAGGTTAGATATATGGCCAAAACAGAGAAGGGCCTTCAGTTGGCAGTATATCTAACCTTATTTTATTGTGTAACTCCCAGTGTTGATTTGTAAGATTTTACTACGAGTGCTACCTAGCTCGATTAGCCTTCCTCGGTTATTTCTAGGCAGCCATTACTCAATCTTTAAAATTTTATTTTCTACTTACTGATAAAAATGTAAGATTGTGAGTATAAATAAATTTGTTTGTTGTTGTTTGTACTATATTTTGATTGTTGTTTCAACACTGCCTACACAGCACACTACTTTTAATCTACTAGTTAAACTTACATCTACTTGTAATGAAATATCTTCTTTTCCAAAGCCTTTCTTTGGTATGCCAAAACTAGGCTCAACCTCAAAGATCTCTCTGTCATACAATTTATATAGCACATACAGAAAAAATAATATTAGTCAAAATATTTTTTTGTTATAAATGTCAAAATAATTAAATTTCAATACATGCAGCTAAACTATAATTTATAAATTAAGTAACATTAATGTCACCAACCTAGGATAAATCTGATAATCAAGATTAACATGATCATGATGGCTATCCTTCTCATTGTTAGAATGGAAGGAAGGTAGGTCATTTTGAGCTGCATTTAAAAACTGGAAAAAAAGAAATTAAAAAAACTTATAGATTAGTTGAACCCGTCAACTGCTAGAACAGCTCAAACCAAGTCCTTTCTTATTTTACAATATAACAAGTACCAGACAATGTTATACTCATCATCGTCAAGTGTTAAACAACAATGTCGTAGCTAATATGCAGTATATATATATATACACAAAATGTGAACAATTGAAAAGTTTAAATTTTAATAACCTGAAAACTTGAATGTACTTTTCTCCAAACTTCACAAACATCTGGTGTCATGAGTGCTTCATTATTTGATAGAATAAGAAGAAGTTTTAACACTGCTTCAACTTCATGAACAACATTCAAGTCACCTGTGAACGCTGATCTAGCACATGGAAAATCTGTTGAAAAGAAACATTGCACAATATTTTAAAAGTGAATCACAAAAATGAAAGGCACTAAGAAATTCCAGGGTAAAGTAGGAAATTACTGTTTGACACTGGAAGAGTACTGGATCAATGCTGGATTGCCATAAGAAAAATCTGGAAAGCTGAGAGTTATAAGTAGTAGACAAATTGCCTCCCGAGAAGAGGGGGAGAATTATAGATATTTTTAGAACACATATAACAAGACTATTCTTATAACTAAACTATACTAATCTTATTTATACTGGATAACTCTATCAGTTAATAGCTAACTGTTCTCCCTAGAGGTCCAGTAAGGACCATCCCTCATTGGTCCAGTGTTACTACAGGAGGAAACCGGAGGAAACTATACTAATCTTATTTATACTGGATAACTCTATCAGTTAATAGCTAACTGTTCTCCCTAGAGGTCCAGTAAGGGTCATCCCTCATTGATCCAGTGTTACTACAGGAGGAAACTGGAGTACCCGGAGGAAACCTGCGATGTTTGGTAGAGTCAAACTGGGAAGCACTCTTCTCACATACAGCCAAGGTGAAATTTTAATCAGATAACTGCTGAGAGCAGGAATTGAACCTGGGTCGCAGAGGTGAAAGGCACAGCTTATTTTCGGTTGTATAAAAGGTCTTAATGTTCATTAATTACCAAAATTGTATTAATTGTTATTAATTGATATCAATTTCCATTGATTATCGATTGTAAAGGTCATGTACCTACCAAGTTTAGCCAGCATTTTGTTCAGTTTATCTGCCTTGTTTGTGAGTCCTTTAGCTCTCAATTCATAACTTAATATACAAAATCTTTCTTTCACAGTAAACTCTCGTTCTTGTTCACCTAGTGGTTTCTTGAAATCAATATATTTCTCCTTTGATAACAAGCCTTGATAGACAATATTTCGTAAATGACCAAGAATTCGTTTATTAAAACGAGCTCGAAATGGGCCGTGTCTTGTACTCCCATTATCTTCTTGGAATATTCTTTCTGACAGTTTATCAAACAGTCCTGTTATACCATTTTTTGGAACAGTTATTTCCATAGCAAAAAGTGAAGTAGAAACAGTTCTTTTCAAGGCATTTTAACAGTACAAAGTGTGTACAAACTCAGCAATGTAATTCCGCCATATTGGAATCCCTTACTAAATAGGATCACTCAAAAGGACCCTCCCCAGTCTTTCCGCGGCTTTTCCAGCAATTTTGGGTAAAAATTGCGCGCAACAAAATCCACAAAGGCCAAATAATTTTAGTTCACAAAATTCCATTTTAGTGAATACCACATTGGTCATTTACCAGATTGTTTTTTCTGTAAAACCATTAGTTTATATTTCACAATTTTAATTTTGGAGCTTCTTTCTTGAAGTATTCTCATGTGTATGGAAACAATAGAAACAGAATAAAACAAACGACAAAAGATATTTCACTTGATTTGAAATAAATAAATAACAACTATAGTTTATTCAGCTGCATCACCTACACCAACTCAAACTCTGAAACCGTGTACATCTTCAACTGTTCATTCCGAAATGTCAACGTACGGCAGAACTTTGAATCTTCTTCTCCTTCTTATGTCGTTAAGGAATATCTCTGGTGAGTTTTAATAAAATTAAAAGAAAGAAATGAATAATTCAAAGAAATGAGTATTCAGAGAGTTTTGCTGAACACAGAGTAGCTGTAGAATACATCAGTGTCGAATGTTCTTAATAGTAAACCATAGCTTTAGGTCTAGCTACTCTCTCAAGACTCCGCGGTAAGTTTAGTGAGTTATACGTCCAAGAAACGGTTGAGAAGTTCAGACAACAAACCAGAGAGAAACCGCTCTTTGCTCGTTACACCTCGTTTGACAGTACACCAACTTTTAACATTTTCAATTTCTACTTCAAACAAGCTAAGGGCATTTTTAATCGAAAAAAACTAAAGAAAAGGATTCGCTTTTGGCTCACGTCCGTGTATCAGATAAAGATTAGCTGTTCATGTTTTACTTAATCTATTACTTAATCTGTTACTTAATGAAAGGTGTTGACTCAGCTTTACCGACATTGACCTATCATTGTAATGTTATGCAAAACAACATCGTTCAAAGATTCTTTATGTGTACTCGTAAATACAATTTAACTCGTGCACGAACATGGTCTGCGGAGCTGCATCTAAACTGAGCTGCTATTTGCGCTTAAACAAAATTCCTTTAATCAAGGACAATTCTTAGTTTTCATCTGACGTCATGCACAGCGGCCATATCGGTGCACAATCTTTATCCTATGGGAATTTAATTCTATTCTTATTGAAATATTTACCACTCCAACGGGGGCCATCGATCACGTGAGGGAAAACGACCATATTTTGATATATGTTTTATTATGTCTGTATATAGAAGTTACTTCAACTGGGTCTCAAGAAAACCAATGTTTGTTTAAACCAGATAATGGACCATGTTTTGGTAGTTTTCCAAAATTCTACTACGACCACGTTTCCAAGACTTGCAAAGAATTTACTTACGGTGGATGCCAAGGAAATGGAAATAATTTTGAAGACGAATCAGAATGCTTACGCACTTGTTTGAAAAACTGAAAACACGAGAAACACGTAGACCCAGAAATAACTAGTTAAAGAAGCTGATGTTAGTTTGTGGATCTATCAGTATAATTATATACAATGGAACTTAATAAACTATAGTGGCTAACACTTGCGTTACTTTGACAATAACAAAATGTATGATAAATATGAAATAAAAGGTTAAATCAATTCTAACATAAAATTAGGATAAAGAAGTTCATGCACTTTTTCCACTGAATTTATACTTAAAGATTTCTAGCTGTCGTCACGTTGCCATAGATTGAGTTAAATATGTTAACAGTAAATACTCACTATTGGTATCGATGCTTTGTGAAAACTAGTTGTTTGACTCAGAGCATTCGCATCTGACAAAAAAAAAACAACTGGGGTTTTTACTCTAACGCCATATAGACGATTTTACTCAAAGGGTGGGTTAAGACTTGACACAGAAATTGTGAAAGTAATTTGACTTATAAGATTAGTAAACGTTGTCACACCTCTTTCTATAAGCTCTCATTTATAGCAACACGTTGCTTGAGAAATGTCGCCGTTGTTAGTAGAAAAATCATTGCGTTAATAAAGATAACTATACATTCTTTACGCAGCCGCTTGAAAAAAAAATTTAACTTATCAATAGGAGTCTTCAGATGTTCTTTGAAAGACAATAGCATGCATGCTAAGTGTTTATAATTACTAGATTTAAAAATGTTTTAAGTGTCTAACACTCTTCTGAAATCTGAAATCCAATGCTATCGTGTCTGATCCGGTATATAATAAATATTTCTCACGTTCAGTATAGCTGATATAGTGTCTTTAATAATCGTTGAATGTTTTACTGAAGACATTTTATTGATCCCTGTAGGAAAATCAACGATATCTGTATTGTTCATTTCTTGATCAATCTCACAGTATCTATTGTCTGATTGGACAACACGTCCTTCCTTACTCAACTCATAGCATACTAGTTATACGTAGACTTAGTTAAGACAAAAGCCATCATCCAGTATTTCACACCTCTCTCACTAATCAAGACTTGACCACTGGAGGTTTGCTGCACACCATCGAAACATGTTTGGCACGAAGATCATTTCAGCATTAAAGAATCGTGAATTAGTTTTTCTTTTTTGGATTATTGTGTCAATACAACGTAGTTCAGGTAAGAATTTATCAGAAAAACCATGCACCCAAACTTTGGTGTATATAATGTACATAATTAATTTAGAAGTTGTTTTCAATGTACAATCTATAACTGAAGATCTAATATTACTATACAGAAGGTCTTTATAGAAGACGGCACTCTTTTTCGACATTAATTTCTTTTTCTTAACCGATATCAAATGAATGTGTAAGGAATGTATATGTTAAACATGCGTGCATGAGTTGTAAATTTAGTTTATCGACATTGCCACCAACACCAGAAGAACTAAAGTAACCTTAAACTGTTGGTCAGTCTTCACAAATCCCAGTTTATATAGTGACATTTCAAAAGTTCCAACTTAATTCCCGCCAAAATGTTCTATCTTTATATTTTTCACTGCTTTGATTTTATAAGCGGTTTTCTTTAACTATTCTTCTTTACTCTAACCGATTATCAACATTAAACAAGTTACAATATGTCTTTAAGTTATGGATACTTGTGAAATACCAAAACTATAAGGAACATTACTATTGAGAAAAGTATTGTCAGTATTCTTAGTCAATTCTGAACAGTTGTTGACTTTGTCACCTTTAGATTTTATACAATGTATTTTTATTTTATACAAAATAACTGAATCATTTATAGACAGAGACTAAGAAATAAAATATATTTCTATTTTATGGAAAATAGTTTGGGTCAATGACAAGACCAACTCACGCTTCAATGAATAAGTTATATTGATCTGATCTTAATAATCATTTCCGTTTATATTTTAATATTAGAGAAGGGATTATGAAAACACAACAGACAACAGAATAGATTGGTCGTTGTATTGTATTCGGTACTATCTACAGCATTGTAAATAAAATTAATGTACCTAGTCAGAGACAAGCCGTGTGTAGTCAAATATATTTAACATCAATTTAATGTTTGGACATGGCGTCATGTCGAATGTACTGAACGCAGTTTTATCTTGCCATGTCGAGCGCTCCTCCGGAAAAGAGGCAATATCTGCATTGCTAAATGAACAGTTAATGAAAGGCATTTGAAGCTTTCTCTAAGCTAAAGAAAGTTACTACAATAAAATGCCTCAATGGCTTACTTTATTCATTTTCAAAATATATAGTTGTATAGCAAAGCAAAAAAGATGATGAACTGCTAAGATATTTTGAGCAACGATTCTTGACGTTTAGAGCGTAGCCCTAATTAATCAGAGTAAACGTGACGTCAGTTACTGTTAGTTGAAACAAATATAGGATTGGCAATGGTTTAGTTAACTACGACTTTTCCTTACGACTGTCAACCGATTATCATCCGACAAGAAATAGTAATATCGTTTCCTATGATGATTTGTAGGTTTAACAACATGTGGTTGGATTTATCGTAATGGTCTTCTAGAACCTAAGCTGTCTCAATTTAAAGCTACCTTCAACCTTACTGCTATTCCAGTAGTTAATCAAAGCAAAGCTTGGTGTATACCTGTTAAAAACCATTCTCTTACAGTAGATCTAGGTAAGTTTTGATTTGAAATATTTAACGCCATATGCATTAATAGTGTCCTCAACGGGGTATGCTTATGATCAGAGGCGTGTAGAGGATTGTGGGCTTAAGTGCGACATCTTGCGGAACAATCAATTTAATAATAAAGTGCTTACCACGTGATAACCAGTCACTGGAGTCAGTTTCCACAATCCTCTGCATCCAACATTCCAGAAACTCGAGTTGTTACCTACAAAAATACATATTAAAAAAATGTCTAACGATTTACTGAAACTATCGAAGTGCGTTAATTTAAGATATTTTCTTATATCTATACTGAGACTCAAGTTGTTACCTACAAAAATAAATATTCAGTTATTTATTGCTACACGTCACAAACTGTGCATATGCTACTTTTCTTAACGTTGCTATACATCTAAGCCAATTAACTAGTTAAGAAAACTTCTTTAACACATTTGTAATTTTCAATATCAATTTTCTAATTAATCAACTGAATGTTAATCATGAAATTGTTTGTTCTTTCAAACTAGAACGAAAGTGAGATCTGTATTAGAAAACGTCAGTTTATATTTATTTGAAAACAGCTTTACGATTTGGACTATGAAACTACGTTAATAAACTATTTTCTTAATTTTTCACTTCACCAGGTAGTGTAACAAACGTGACAAGACTTGCAGTACAAGGTGAAAATGGCACTGAGAACTATGTAACATCTTACGAAGTCGATTACAGTCTAGATGGAATTACATTTGTTAATATTAAAAATGGATTAAAACCTCAAGTATGTAACTAAACGTTTATAAGCAATCCAAAGATTTTTTTATCATTGATTTCATTTTCCACATCAAAGCTTAAAATTATTCAAATTTATATAATGAATATCTTGACAAATTAGCTTAATGAAATATTTTAATTTGTGTTTTTTTGCATTCAGTGTTCCGCTAAAGAGTTTTTTGGTGCGTTTCCTGGTTTATCCACTGGATCAGACATAGCTGAAAACAATGTTACTATTCCATTTCTTGCTCAATATGTTCGTTTTCGTCCGCAAGAGTCTGTTGGCAAGCTCTGTACAAGAGTTGATATTTATGGCTGCCAGTCAGGTAGGAAATGTTTATTCATATATGATCGTTGAGAGATTACAACATGATAAGCACACTGAAAACATTAACGTTTAATAAATTGCAATTTCTCGAAACTTGCAAATAACTTGACAAATGTTTACATGGGCTAAATCAATGCAAGAAATTAAATAAATGAAGAAGAGATAAAAGTTTGACTTCATTCTTGTTTTAGATGATGGTTTTTCACCTTGGACACAATTTGGTCCATGTACCTCCACGCCACAAACACAATGTTCACGATCACGTCAACGAACATGTGTACGAAAGAACGAAGGTTGTAGAGGAGTAAGAAACCAGACAGAAGCATGTTTAAGAAACCAGTGTCCAAGAGGTAAGCAAACTACTACTTCATGTAATATAAGATAGAAAGTCACTCTTATAAGAACCTTCTTAAATCCTTATTACTATTCTTACTGGAGAAATAATAAACACACAAATTAAAATAAATGCATAGACATTAGGAAGCAATTCTCACCATTACTGCAGTCAAGTCAGCTTAACATGAAGTTATATTTGTTCCAAGTTATGTATATTTTTATGAGGTTAATTCTTTTGCATTGTCGGTGTTGAATGCTGAATACTTTCAATACATTTTAGTGAACCCTGCAGAGATATTTACGGAGGAAGTTAATATTACTATTATCCTAAATTATGTAATTGCTTTTTCAGAGTGTGGTGAACTTGGTATTATTGATGAAAATCGTTCAGTCAATGATTCAGCATTTGTAGCATCGTCATCCAAGCCAGGTTTTGAACCTCATAAAGCAAGATTAAATGGTCCTTCTGCATGGTGTGCTTTGATTAACGATCAAAACCAGTTTCTGGAAATTGACTTAGGTAGGTTGTAATGCAATGTAACGTAATACAATGCGATGTAATGACAGTAGTGTAATGCGACGCGACCTGACCTGTCGTAAGGTGAGGTGATGTGATGTAATGTGATAACAACTTAATAATTATTGCATATTGTTACAGGTGGAGAAACTGAAGTACAAGAATTAAAAACTCAAGGATTACAAATTGGAAATAGATCTGCTTGGGTATCAGAGTTTTTCTTGGATTTCCGAAGAAGTGATAATTCACAATGGCAAGATTACATGGAAAATGATTCTGTTAGAGTAAGTGACCCCGCCTTGTTTCACGCTAGAATGGAAACGTCAGAACATAGTTACAACTGTTCCTACAACCAGTTGTAATAATTTCCCTGTGGCTTCTAAAAGTATGCTAGCATTTCCAAACCTTAATCTAAAGACAACTCTGATATTTTGTATATTATATTAAAACTTTCGTATCGTTTCACTGTATAGATCTACGCGGGCAACACAAATGGTTCTATGATGAAGCGTTATATTCTGGACGACACGCCTAGTGCTCGCTTCATTCGATTTTATCCATTAGAGTGGACAAACGAGATCTGCATGCGTGTCTCTGTGTCAGGTTGTCGAGGTAAGTGATAAAGACATTGTGTTTTATTTACTACCATTAAATACCTTCATTCAGTTGAAATCTACTCCTATAGTATTCTTTTCATCGTCTTTTATCAATGTTGCTTTTTTTTAGTTACTCCATTCCTCAGTCCAGTCACAGGAGAGACAGAAGAAGAAGTAGATGAAGCATTTTGTAAGTAGTATTGCTACTGCTAAATATTACGACTCTCAGTTGACCTTACAGAAGATAATTCACTCAGTAATTAGCTGAGTATAATAAAATTAAATTAATAAAATAAAAATATCTCAACTATTGAAATAATGGCTTGTCGTATTAATTATTGTTCATGTGCAGTTCTATTTAACAGTTGACATTATTTTATGTTGTTTTATGTAACCATTTCTTTGTTCTTTTTCTTTTTTGGGGAATCAGGGGTTCTTCTTTGGGTTCTACTTGGATTACTCTTGCTACTATTATTACTTGGATTACTCTATCTTTGTTGTCGTTATTGTCCTTGTTGTGCTTGCTGTGCATGCTTCCCTTGTGCAAGGTATGTATATACTACTATACTTTAAACTGTATATCTTCTTATTTGCAGCCAATAATAAAAGTACACGAGAACTTGCAGTTCTTGCCTGAGGCTCAACTATGTTAGTCTACATAAAATGTGTTATCGTTTATAATTTCTCATTTTTTACAGAAAACGAAAATCACGAACTGATGAAGCAATGATGACCGAGCTAACCTCAGATGAAATAGATGCTGGGCGTGCGCAGTACGCTGCAGGAATAACTCAAACAGATAGTGGACCAAGACCCCCTGAAACCGAGACTCAAACAGTTGCAATCCACCTTGGTTCCGAAGATGGTCGGGGGGCTGGTACAGGAGCAGGAGCAGTGTATTTTTCAAGACGTGATGGGAATGTAGAAGATACAGATATACACACTGCTAGATATAACGAAGGATTTAAAATTGGAGAACAATATGAACGAGCAATAACAAGTGGCCTGAGTACTAGTCATCATGCAGCTATGATGGGTACGACAAGAGCACGTTCAGAAATCGATGGCGCAAGGGTTGCTGGGACAGGCATACCACGTGAAAGAATGATGGTACGAGAAGATGAAAGAATGAAGTCATCTCAATATCAAAGAGAAAGAAAATCTTATCAAGATTCTTTGAGAGCTGAAGCTAGTGCAGAAAAATACATTGGTCGTTATGAAGTTGAAACTTTCTATCCTGGTCAAGCAAGGTTAAAACCAAGTCCTCCTCTGGCACCACCACCCACCATTGAATTAGAAGTTAGTCCACATTATGAAGATAGATCATGGCGAGTAGAGAGAATTGAACAAGTGGACGATAGAATGGCATTTGGAGCAGCAGCAGGAGCAGCAGATGGAGGCAGGTCTAGAGAAAGCGAACTGCGGTATCAAGGTGTTGGTTACCGTGGAGTGGATGCAAAAACACGATCTACAGCTGTAGCGGGAAGTAGAAGCAGAGAAAGTGAGCTGGAGTACAGGAGTGGTGACTATCGTGGAGCGGATGACAGTGAAAGAACCATCAAAATACATCTTGGTGATGTAGTTCCTGGCAGATTGGAAGTGAGTGAAAGAGAGCCGCAGGACGCTCGTGAAAGATATTACAACCAAGATACATACCGCGCAAAGTCGAGGGCTGATGTGGAGACCTGGAAAGTAAACTGCATAAGAGGTCAAGCATTTGAAGGCACAGTGAATATAGATAATCAAAGAGCTGGACAAATCACTGGACAACCATTTCACTATCACGCACCACAGTCACCAACAACGTCAGATTTTAGCAGTATAAGCCAGTTTAACGGATCATCAGTGAGTGAGCAATTTGGAGATCGTACTTCAAGGAAAGGAAAATTTTATAAGGTCAGTACCAGATAAACTGTGCTCTAATAATAGCCCAGTTGCCATCATTATTATCACCATGCATCAGTATTATGATCGCTACCACCATGCACCATAATCACCAGTACCACTATACAATTACTGCTATCACTACCACAATAATCACCATCATCGCACATCTTTCAGCATTCCACGCTAGATATCACAACATGAACATTTAAGACATTCAGCTTTATCTCACTTTAACGTCTTTTCAACTCAATATCTTATATCAATTTAAAATATTTTTCTCTGTTTTTTAGATGTTTGAATATTCTCGTGATTAGTGCGACCAAAGCAAGGAACATGTTTCTTCTATTTTAATTAGTGTTTCTTTTCACAATTGAAAATACTTCATAAATATTAAACCCTTGCAGAAATATTTAAAACGTAAATGAAGAAGTCTTTTGCTAATTCCGCAAAATACGTTCTGGTAGAATTTACTTCTTTAATTCTCATTTATGTTATAAAATTTCTGGTTAAATAAATAATTACTAAAAAAATAGCCTTCATTATATTGGCCATGAAAATGTAAATTGTGTATGTGTGTGAAATGTAAACCTTAGAGATGTTAGTACTACCCCTCTCCCATGACCACCCACTTAAGAAAAACTCTTTGTCTGACAAAGGGCAGGACATGCGTTGTACAATATAAACTGCTTGACGTCAAACGTGTCTCTGTACTCTGATAGAAAATATGGCTTGTCCAATCAGAGCGCGCGTACAACACTTGTTATTTTATAAAGTAAGATGGAAGTTGTTCTATTCTTAACAGAAATAGATTTGCAGTTTGATATTTTATTATCTTCAAGAATGCCATATATAATTGAACGCTACTCTGCAGGCTTAGAAGTTTTTCAACGTAACTTTAGTTTATATTCAAGACGCGTCTAAGAAAAGTTCAAAAGAGAAAAGCTTTCCAAAGCTTTTCCCTCCAATAAATATTGTTAATCTGATTGACTAGAATTGCTTATAACACCCCAGCATTTTGAAATACCCTATCATAGTTAGAAAAAGACGTAATCTTATTTTAAACAAACCACCAGATGTAATAATAAAACTTGCGGTTATTTGAAATATAAAGTAGACAACAGGTGGATAAGTTGCTTCCTATGGCAACGGTGCTTAAAATAATCGTCTTGGGCAAACATACAAACTGTCTATCAACAACGATCAGTAATTCAGTTAGAAAGCTGAACTTCAAGTTGATCGAAGTAAAGAAGAGTTGCCGAAAATATCACAATATGCAGGTGAGTGGAAATACTAGCGATCGCATCTGTATGTATAGAGCAAAAAAACGTTAAAAAGTAGGACCTGAAATACAGCATCTAGTGTGTATTGTATAATGAAAAACAACATCTCTATGTATAGTGGAGTTAATACAGTATAGCTGGATCTGTATGCAGATGTATAGTAAAATCAATACAGGATAGCTAGCATTTGTATGTATAACGAAGATACAGTATAGGATCTATATGTAAGGTAGTAAAAAACAGTAAGAACGCTATACCAGCATTACTTATTTTATTACCGCAGAATCGTTCCAATTTGACGCCTCGTCAGATACTGTCACCACGCCGCACCACAGCGTTAAGTCGATTACAATCAACACAAGCTATAAGACATGATTCAGTAGTTAGTGAACGAAATGAAGTATTAACATCAATGGACCCTTCCAAAGATCCAAAGAAAAAGATTCGAGTGAAAGGATTGTATTTGAATTTAACAACAAAAACAAATGAGACGATAACAGTTGAGTGGACATATTGTCCTGCACAATGTGAGTATATCAAAATATATCATATGCACCTATACCCGCAGGTTATAAACGTATATAATACATACAATGTTTAACAAAAGACACTATCCAATAATTACAACTCCCAAGAATTAAAACCTATTTTTTCCACTATCATCTAGTATAGAGCAAACTAATAAAACTATTTTTTTGTGAATTTTAAAAGTAAAATTTAAGACTACTACAGTAATAATAGAACACTAAAATAGTTTGCCATGAGTTGAAACATAAAACTTAATAAACTATTCGTCTCTATTTATTTTTAGCATGGATGCCACTTGATCATTTTCTTTTAGAACATAGCAGTGTAACAAACCCGGATGTAAGTAGTTAACATCGCATCTAGGACAGTTCGTTTCCCTTTGGTATAGGGCTGGAAACGAAGTTAATATACACGAGATCAAACTACTGAAATTTCTTACTATAGTTCGTATACATTTTAACAAACTTCTCTTTGCAAAATTTCAGACAATCTTTCTGTTCTTTTACAATTGTCTTTTGGTTTGTTAATCAATTATAAACAAACTTCTTTCATTTCAGTTTGTGAACGTGAAACTAGCTTCAAACAAACGCGAGTATACTTTGGATTATTGTACACCAGGAACAAACAATTATTTTGTCGTGTCATCAATTGATGTTTCTGGCAAGGTAATCTTAAGATCCAAGCAACTTACAGTGCAGACATCAGCGCCAATAGATCGACCAACACTGAAACTCGTGTAAGAAAATTAATTATAATATAACGATTATTTATTTAATATTGATATGACAGAGTTTTCTCTAACCTTCGTCTTGTTAAAATAAATTCTTCAGAAAGTAATTTTTCAGACTACAAACTTTGTAGTTTAGCGTATTCTATTTGTATAAATATTTATACGATTTGTTTAGATTGTATATGTTTCTGTTTCTGTTTTACCAATATTTATTGCAACCATTTTAGAAAAAACATTCCAAATACTATTATTACAATTGAATGGAATCGACCAACTGAATATGGCGATGGTTCAATCACTGGATATCACCTTAAGGTTAGTCTTTTTCAAACTGATTTCTTAAGTAAAAAAAAGTGTTTTATTTTGATACTTTAAAAATGAATTTTTGTTTTATTAATTAACATCTGATTAAAACAATTACAGTATTTTTATTACATTTATATTATTTATAATTATAGAATTATTTAAAAGATTTCATTCCAATCACATCATCGTAAATTTAAGCAATGCCATTACTAAAATATAATTATTTCAACTTTCACCAGGTGGATGGAGAATCTTATGATACAAATATTGTTAAAACAACGACATCGTTTGACTACCTCGGGTGTCGTTCAATGCAGCATCACACGTTTAGAATTCAGGTATAGAAGAATTTAGTGAAATTATTAGAACATAAATATACGGAGAACCGTTATGACAATATCTGATTTTATATGACAATATCTGATTTTTAACATACGCATCTTGTTACTGACAGTAACTTCACAGCAGAACACTTCTCTTTTTCAAAACTCACCATTGTTTACAATACGAACGTGTTTTGTACTGCGTCGTTTTTGCTTGAATTACCAACAGTGTAATTCTTGTCCATTAGAATCCCTTTTGTTCGAAATACTTTTTAACTACAGCTATGATATTACTTTTGTTACTTTAAAAAACCGCTAGCCAATAAGAACAATTATACGATGTTTTTCACTAGTTGAAGTAATCCTATAACCAATCAAAAACCACTAGTAGAGTTAAGTAGAGTACGGGATATCAATTGCGCGAAAACCTTATTTTTCAGTCCTTATAAATGATATAAAAAGTAACAGATTTGTTCTCACTTAAATCTATTGCTTCAGAAGGAGAAGAAATCCGCATAGCAACTTATGATAGTGTCAGGTGTCGCTATATATTGCCTTGCCACTCATCAGTCATCTCTATAGAGACCTGGCGGCGATAGCTTAGTGCATTGTCTTTAGAAGATCTTATGTAGATTTTACGTTACTTAAATGAAAGGTTTATAATTTATCAATTCCTGCAGGCTGTCTCCAGCACACCCGAATGCAACAGTGAATGGTCCAATGTTCTTGAAGTAACAAACCCTGCCATTCTGCCTCTAACACTGCAAAGATTGCGACCAAAGACTACAAATATCGCCAAAGTTGGCTGGAAGTTACCAATATTAGTTGGTGGGGCAAAACTGAAAGAATTTACGGTAAAAATCAAATACAATTTAGATACAAATATATGCGCTAAAAATGTCCTTAATGACAATATTTCTGTGCCATGAAAACATCATTTTTAAGAATGTATATATCGAGACTATGAGGTATCCATAAAGAACAGCATAAATAACTAAAATGTAATCAATATAATTTAAAAAAATAATAATAATGGCGATGAACAGTCGTCTTTCTTTCCTACTTTTTTTTAACTGCCGAAGTTTAATTTTGATCTAATATTATAAATCTCTATTAAAATCCACGCAAAAAAAACCCACTTAAAAATAATGGTAAAACTATGGATTTAATTGCTAGCACTTGTGTCTTAATTATAAAAAAAACTTCGTTTTTATCTCCCAATGTTTGCGCAATTTAAGTAACTATGGTAACAAATTCTCTTTTCTTCCCCAGGTTTACTTCAAAGAAGCGAGTACGTATACACTTTACAACGATCAAAATATACCAGACAAGGATAAAATTATTGGTCATAGACATGCTATCGTGCGCACGTACAAAGCTGATAAAACACAATCTTCTGTTAAAGTTGATCCAACTAAATGTTACTGGGCTATTTTAAAAGCTGATATGACGCCTGAAGGACGCACTCCCGACTTTTCATTACCTGTACGAGTCCGCGCTACAATTAAGCCAGTGGCACCTGAGATTAAACTATCTATCTATGGAGAACAAGAAAGAAAAGAAATTGACAAAGAAATTGCAGTACTACTTGACAAACAAGACAAGTAAATAATTGATTTGTTATTTTAATCTTGGTTCACCATTTTTTGTCAGCATATGTACTCAGTACTTTATTCTGTTTAATTCCGCTGGACGATTTGATTGACAGTCAAGAAATATAGGCGTTTATATATACAACATGCTGTTTAGGGCGCACGCTAAACATGCGAAGTAATATAAAGTAATGAAAAGTAATAAAAACTAATGGCTACATTATACATGTATATTACATTTTCAACTTCTTTCAATATAAACTGTCACAGCCACGTACACAAATTATACATAACATCAAACATCTGAGACAAAGAACTATAATCACCTTTACTTATTAAAGATACATGTTGGTTGAATTATGAAGATCAACGTGACCGAGTCACGCTCGTGGTAGCCATCACACGTCACACCACAAAGTACATGTTCTAAATATTGATTTTACAAAGCAAAACAAACCTGAGAACCTAGCTAGAGAAAAAGAGAGACCAACTACAAACTTTGCTCACATGAATCTCAAGCTCAGAAATCAAAACCCAACTTCGTATATATACTAACCCCAGAGTTTTACATTTCTCGTCCGCGACTAAGATTACACCAGCGGCAATATTGTTTAAACGCCAAGTAACGGTTCTTTTTTTGTGTTTTTAATATAGAATTAACAGACACAAAGATTTAATCATCTCCAACAACAAAGATGATCAACTGAAAGATGACGAGGTAAGATTTAGCAATTGTTATACATAATAATGTGAATCAGTCTGATATGCAAAAGATTTTTCACATTAAAATAATACTACATCAAGAGAGAATGAAATGTTATGTACGCACTACTTTGTTCTCAATCATAGATACAAAACATGAATGTGGTGTTGGACCAAATAGAAAAACGTATGAAAGAGCTGATCAAAGTCGTTAATAGTCTCACAGGTACGACAGTAAACTAATACTCAGTTCAATTTTGTGCCTCAATGCCCAACAGATTATTCTACACACTAATATCTTAATTAATTATAGGGTTTGTTCCTGTTGGACTTAAATGGGAAAAGCCAGAATTTGATGAATTCTCAGAACCTACATGTTATCAAATCAATATTAACCAAAGACATCAAGCTCGATTGTCACTTGATTGCACTGAACATTCTCTCAAGGTAATAATGATGATGAAAATGGTGATGATGATATTGATGACGATGATCACGACGCATGACGATTAAAATTAAAAATCTTAAAACAATTTTTCAGCTTGACACGAAAGAAGAAAGTCACAGCGTTTCTGTGACAACACTATCATGGCACCCAGTTGGCGACAGTGAACAGTCTAATGCTGAAGTGGTGAAACCAAAATTATTCCGACCTAATCGCTTCTTTTGTTATTTCACAAGCCATAAGAAAGCTGTAAGGTATGAAACAAAATAAACTTAAAGAAAAAGCTAAATGTTTTATCAGTCAGAAAAATTAAGGCTGTGTTTTAAGAGCCGACAATTAATTATGTGGGGTTCATTCAGAATACATTCGTTTCATTTTTCTTAAAAAAAATGTCTTGGATTCAAATAGATTCTAAAACTACTCATTTTTCTCATTCAGTTGGCCAGGAAAAGGAGGATGTCGTCTGGAAGACTTTCTCACTCATGAAAAGAAATTGACGTGCAAGAACAATGTTCATCGCGGGCTCGTAAAAACACGCATAGCTCCTAAACCATTTAGAGTTATGGGAATTCACGATGCTACGTGGCAACAATTGATTCGCTGGTTTGGAAAACAGAAATCAACTATCATCTTGTTTTGGACTAAATGGTACGCAGCACTATCTGACTACCAAACCAAGCTCATACTAACCGTACCTGCACTACGTATATATATATATTTATACAATACCCTAGTTGCTATGCGTGTTTTCATTGGTTGTTGGCCATGATCTATTAGAGGACAGACACATGGTCACGTCAGATCACGTCAGCTGACTTGCCTTTTTCCTTCTTCATGCCCCAAAATCCGGCACGAGTTTCGACAAAGACCTTTTAAATTTGTATTGTATAAAACAAATAGATTCCATTTTTTTGTTGTCTGTTCAGTTATAGATGCACAGAGGACGTCACAACGTGGTAAGAACATCAGTGACCCACTCGACTGCGTCTCGTGGGCCACTTTTTTGTTCTTACCACGTTGTGACGTCATCTGTGCATCTATAACTGAACAGACAACGGCAAAATGGAATCTATTTGTTAAATATATATATACATACCACGCTTAATATCACATTAAATACATCTCATATGCGAACGTTGCCGCTTAAGATCACATATGACTATAAAGTTAAACTTTCCGTACATGGGCCTCCCTAGCTTTCCGTACATGGGCCTCCCTAGCTTTCCGTACATGGGCCTCCCTAGCTTTCCGTACATGGGCCTCCCTAGCTTTCCGTACATGGGCCTCCCTAGCTTTCCGTACATGGGCCTCCCTAGCTTTCCGTACATGGGCCTCCCAAGCTCAATAGTTAGAACGCTTAACCAGTAAATATAGATACGCGAAAGTGCAAGATTAAAACTTGGAGTTCAAATCACGCTCTAGTCAACACAATTTTCCGAGTTGTCCATTCAGTATAGGTTAATTAACATAATGTGTTCTTCATAAATAATTCTAGAACAGCATTAACAGTCCAGTTTTTTATATTCCAGGTGTATATCTTCACACAATATGCTCGAACGTTTTGCCATTTTTGCTCATACATTGAAAGACAAGGTAATAATTATTGACTTAAAATAAAGATAATTGCCTGATGCCAGTGAAATTGAGGTATAAGTGACTAACTTTATGAATGTTCAAACGTGGATAATTGAAAAACATATTATAATATATTATAATAAATTTAAAATGTTTTAAATTATTGTTATTTATTTAGTACCAATATTTGGCATGTTGTGTTAAGAGTGGAGAAGATGCTCTATCTCATCGTAAATCAGTGATAGAATTATTGAATGAAAAAAACTTCAGAACACTTGGAAATATCCGTTACTGTTGCGCATGTCATCTAGCGCCAGATATGCCGCACAGTACTGTTGAAAAGATGAAAAATGCCAGTATCCCAGCCTCGTTTGATCTCGTCGGTGTGCCAACGTTTGTCGTATTGGATAATAAAGGTACTACTTTCCTTCCTTCCTTCCTTCCTACCTACCTACCTACCTACCTACCTACCTACCTACCTACCTACCTACCTACCTACCTACCTACCTACCTACCTTCCTTCCTTCCTTCCTTCCTTCCTTCCTTCCTTCCTTCCTTCCTTCCTTCCTTCCTTCCTTCCTTCCTTCCTTCCTTCCTTCCTTCCTTCCTTCCTTCCTTCCTTCCTTCCTTCCTTCTTTCTCTCTCTCTCTCACTCACTCACTCACTCCCTCCCTCCCTCCCTCCCTCCCTCCCTCCCTCCCTTCCCTCCCTCCCTCACTCCCTCACTCCCTCACTCACTCACTCACTCACTCACTCACTCACTCACTCACTCACTCACTCCCTCCCTCCCTCCCTCCCTCCCTTCCTTCCCAGCACCCTGCATGCCTTACATGGAGTTAACATAATGATCTGACTTATTTACTCAGGTCAACTGGCGTGGCAAGGTCGTGTAGCTGCTGACAACGATGAAACATTTTACAGTTATATGAGCCACGTCATGTCGCAAGTCGAGGAACAAGAATGTCCAAATATGGAGTGTCAACATTGTAAAGATGAACAAGGAGTGACGTATGAGCCAAAAGAAGATAAAGACGATAACAAAGAAGAAAACAAGAACGAAAGCAACGACAACAATCCAAAGAACAAGTTTTCATTCGATGAATTTCACCTCATGCACTCACGAATTCATGACAAGGCTCTTGAAGAAGCAGAGAAAACAGAAGATGAACAGTACAACAAAGTCGGAAACCCTTCGTCCCAGCTGGAAAAACGAAAAACAAATGGTAACAAAACTGGTTTAAAACATGCGACAGAACCTGAAAAATTCAAGGTGCATTTCGTTGACACAAGAGGCAAAGCCCATGGAGAACCGAAACAAGATAGACAGGTTGCTATCAAGGGTAAGAAACAAGTTAATCCTGATTCAAGCAAGGCTCTTGAAGAAGCAAAGAAGACAGAACGCAAGATATGGCAAGAACGACGGAGGCAAAATGCTGTTAAACGTTAATAAAAATTAATAAACGCTTAAAACGTTAATCTGTCAAGTTTAACTTGGCTTATATTCTTAAAAATTTCGCTTAAAGTTGCTGTCCAGTCCGTTCTGCGCATGTACGAAACTAATGTTTATTTCTTCGTTTGTAAAAATATTTACTGATAGCTTATTGAAGATTGTAAGCTTTTCTTGCTTCCTCTTCATTACTTGTACCCAAAACAAAACATTTTCAGAAGAAATCCGAAGAGATATCATCACCGAATCGCTTGGTTTTCTGCCATGTCGCTTCTAACGGTTTACATTGAGCTGAGTACTTCATGTAATTATCTACGAATGTCATGTTTGAGGGTCCCGATAAACAAAGATGCGGATCATGCGCAGAACGGACTGGACAGCACCTTTAATGTTTTACAGTATACAAATGTAAATTTTTCCAATTTTAAGCAAGCAATTATTACTTTTAAAAAGTGTCAGAAAAGTCTTGCAAATATGCATATACCGTCCCCATTTTAGGCACTTCACAGAACTTCAAATCAATGAACCTGTCAGTTATTTCTTCTAGTTTTAATATCGAAAAGTTAAATTCACACGTATATATAGTTTATAGTTTAACACCTACGACAGGAATTACGAAAACGTAATGTAATATAGAAACCTAAAGTAAAGCACAAAGCAAGAACTGTAAAGAAGCGTTTGTTTTTCCCCAGTAGCAATAGCTATTGAAAAGCTAGTCAGGGAAAACCTCAGTGAGACGATCAACTCCAAAAAGTGCAAAGCAAATAACGGTTAAGACTGTTCTGTGCATCTTTGATTAAATAGGAACTGTGTAAGATAGTTCCAACTGGAATACCAAGAAATATAATTTTTTTCCCCTTTAAAAACAAAGAAAGTGAATAACTTTATAACGTCTTGAATAATCTTGATGCCCTCCTCCTAATTCATGTTTGAGAAAATGTTGACGTTTTCCCAACAATGTTTAGAACAAAGAAAGCTTTTAATTGTTGTTTCAATAACTATCATTAATATACTGACTAGAATAGTGAACTATTCAACTTTTTTCAACTCTCTTTATTAATTAAAGAAAAACGAAATATTTTGAAGTAATAACCGACTGGCGACATAGAAGTACCCAACAGGTGGATAACTTGCTTCCTATGGCAACAGTGTTTAAAATAATCGTCTTGGGCAAACATACAAACTGTCTACCAACAACGATCAGTTATTCAGTTAGAAAGCTGAACAGTAAGTTGATCCATGCAATTAAGGAGAGTAAAAAACATCACGACATGCAGGTGAGTGGAAATAGTTAAGAATCTAAACCCAGAAGAATCTGTAGAAATATACAGTAAAATATCACCCACTAAAACTAATTTAAAACGGAATTGAAATCTTACAAACTAATACTTTACGCTGCCCTTGCTGTGTCGTCCAGCTCTCAATGTTCTGTTCTCCTAAGAACTTATGGAAGGTGAAATTAAATTGAATAAAAAAATGATAAAGAAATACAATCACATGCAAAAATGAAAATGTTTGTAAGAAAATTATTTAAGACAACAAAATAAATTTCCCCGCGTATTTAATACCAGGACGAAAGTTGTACTACTTTACTCATGCATTGATATTTAAACTAATAAACTAAAGAGGTTAGAATTTTCAAATATTTAAAAGTCATCTACATTGCTCATGCATTGATATTTAAACTAATAAACTAAAGAGGTTAGAATTTTCAAATATTTAAAAGTCATCTACATTGATCAGAGAGCCAAAAAAAAATAAGAGACCGATTTATCCTAACATATATTTAGAACAAATCATTGATTAAAAGTTAAATACTTTGGTCGATACATAGCTAGGGTGTTTTAGATCAAAATGTAAGTATACAAGTATATTTCTATGCTGTTTAGTTATATTTACTTGAGCGAGGTTTAACTTAAATATGTTCTGGAGATTTGTGGCCGATATATGATCGGTTAGCTGATTATCCTTAGTTACAAGAATAAACATTGAGATACACAACAAAAACTTTGCAAGACTAAAGTTAGTCTGCCTCGTATCTTACACTGTAATATGTAATATATCACAATCTTGTAATAGAAGATTAGTATATACTGTAGACAATGTGTTAGAGAGAAGATTTCAGTTTTTGTTTCAAGCTATTTTGAAGTAGTAGTTAAAATATGAGCGGCCGATCTTAATGGGCATTTACAATGGCGAGCTAGCTGAAGGCGAGCGATGAATTTGAGCCGCTAGTGTCTAATAACTTTGACAAAACATTGATGTTTTATTAATCTTCCCGATGGTTCATAAGACTATAGGTTCTATAGTCTTTATAAAAAACGTTTTATTCTTTTACTTGCGTGACGTAACTTAATAGATAACTAAGTTGATGCAATTACTGCCATTGGTATATACCTGCTAGAGTTAACAGGTAGATTACATTAATGTGATTATTTTTAGAGTACTGACAAAAACATATAATTTATTATTTACATCATATACTTACAGTTTACAACCCATTAGTCATCACGTGGCATTCCAGATGCACCAGCAGATGTCAAATTATACCCTGACTGTCATTCTCAGTTGGCAATAAGATGACCTAAAAGTTAAATGAAAATTAATCTTTTTTTTTCAAAAAAGCAGAAAGATATATTTGGATTTATTAAAAGCATGATGAGACAACATAGCAGACGGCAATTTAAGTACACTCTATACTATCTCGAATTTAATGGAGGAAGTAAAACGGGATAACCTAGAGAGAAAAACCCTTAGTCAAAGCATAGGAGGGACTCAAATTACAAAAACTCTACCTACTAAGCTGGAAAGCAGAGTTATTATTTCCAGGCGGTCAATTATTAACCCTATCCTACTTGCCTTAACTTTGGGACGTCAGTAGTGACTGAGACAGCACGCTTACAGCATGCACCTGTGCTTCTCTTTGCTGAAGAGCTTTGCAATTCTGCTTGCACTTAAAAACGACAAACTGCCAAGTTTTCAAAAGGAGAGAGAGAGAGAGTTTATCAATTTACAAAAAAATACGAGTAATAAATAGTATATGTCATATGAAACATGCGTCAACACCGTTGCTTTGTATAACATGACCGTTATAACTCTAGGCTAGTTTCGTTATCAAAAAACGTTGTAACTATAAATTGTTTTTATTGTTTCAGAATACTCTTAATTTTCCTCCACGCCCAACGGCGTTAAGCCGACTACAATCAAAACAAGATGTTAGACATGGCTCGGTAGTTATTGAAGGAAATAAAACATTAACATCAATGGAGCCCTTGAAAGAGAATGAAGAGAAAGGATTACATTTGAATTTAACATCAAGAACAAACGAAACAATAACAGTCGAATGGTCATATTGTCCTGAACAGTGTAAGTATATCGTCTGCATGTTCATACATTTACTGCTCATCAATCTAACTCGATATTCGAGCGAAGGTCCTTCGTCAGAGAGAAACGTGACTCCTACGTTTCTCTCTGACGAAGGGCCTTCGCTCGAAACGTTAGACTCCTACGTTCTCTGTTTGGGCAGTATATCTAACCTTACTATATTTTGATTGTTGTTTCTACACTGCCTACGCAGCACGCTACTTTTATTTCACTCGATATTAGTTCCATATGTTTATTATCTCTTGAAAAACCATTACAGCAACAAATATTTCAGTGTCTGTTTTTGTTGAGACTTAAAAGTTAATAAATTATTCGTCTCTATTTATTTTCAGCATGGATGCCACTTGATCATTTTCTTCTAGAACACTGCAGTGTAACAAACCCTGATGTAAGTAGTTAACACCTTCGCACCTAGGACCCTTACAAACAAATCTATAGACCTGGAAACGAGGTTGAATTGTTAAATATTTCTTATGTCAAATGACACATTAAAATATACAACGCAATCAAAACTGCAGTTCATTATAGTGTGCTGAAGGGCACATTTTTACTTCTCTTTGATACGTTTTTTTTTTCAGTCTTTCTGTTATTATAAAATTTTATTTCACTTCTGTTAATCACTCGGTTATTAAAAATCTGTTTTTATTTAGTTTGTTAATCAATCATAAACAAACTTCTTTCATTTCAGTTTCTAAACGTGAAACTAGCTTCAAACAAACGCCAATATACTTTGCATAATTGTACACCAGGAACAAACAACTATTTTGTCGTGTCATCAATTGATATTTATGGCAAGGTAATCTTAAGATCCAAGCAACTTACAGTGCAGTCATCAGCGCCAATAGATCGACCAACATTGAAACTCAAGTGAGAAAATTACTAACAATGATTTATTATAATATTTCTCTATGGCTATCCATCAGTCGTCACACAATATTTATTGTAATCGTTTTAGGAAAAACTTTCCAACCTCAATTACAATTGAGTGGAGTCGACCAACTGAATATGGTGATGGCTTTATCAGTGAATATCATCTTAGGGTCAGTAAATACATTTCTGGTAATCCATATCAACTGATTTCTTAAGCAAAAATATTAATATTTGTTTTATAAGTGTACACATGATGGAACAGTACACTGTTTTTGAAATTAGGATCATGTTAGTCTATTCTAATTTCTGTTCTAATTAAGTTTTCTTCTGTTTCAACTTTACAGGTAAATGGAAAGTTTTTCACCAATATTCGTTCAACAAGGACATCGTTTGATTTCAACGACTGCAGTCCAATGGAGCACCACACGTTCAGCATTCAGGTATAAAATATTTAGCAAGATTATTTAGATCTTAAATACGTCTCAATTGGGATTTAAAAATAGAAAGTTATCAATTTGGAAACGTTATTTATCAGTTTGCCATAGTAGGCTATAGTACGTTTGACGTTAGCCAGAATAAAATTGTCAGACGTTAACCTTGACAGTGAAAATTATTTGGCATTTATCTGCAGGGTAAAATATATAAAATTAAAAAATCTGATACGGCGAGTGAGGAGGAGATGAGATCGGCGGCTGGCTTTCAGTCTAATACGGCGGATTCGAGTTAAATAAAGTAATTTATCAATTTCAGGCTTTATCAATCAAACCCGAGTGCAACAGTGAATGGTGCAATGTTCTTGAAGTGACTAATCCTGCAGTTTTGCCTGTAAGCCTAGAAAGACTGCGACCAAAGACCACAAATATTGTCAAAGTTGGCTGGAAGTTACCAACATTAGTTGGTGGTGCAAAAGTGAAAGAATTTAGGGTAAAAAATAATTTAATAAAAACGTGTTTGTATTGTATTGCTTGAAATACTGTTGGAATACACAAATAATATTATTTAATGACGACATTTTTATGCCATTGTAAAAAATATTGTTTTTTCTCAGGTTTACTTTACAGAAATTAGTGTTGATGAAGATGACAATGATAAAGAACCAAACGCAGATAAAACCATTATTCGCACACACAAAGCTAATGAAACAGAATCCTTTGTTACAGTTGATCCAGCTAAAACTTACTGGGCCATTTTAAAAGGCGATATAATCCCTGAAGGGTGTCCTCCATTGACTACATCGCCTGTACGAGTCCGCGCTACAATTAAGCCAGTGGCACCTGAGATTAAACTAACTATCTATGGAGAACAAGAAAGAAAAGAAATTGACAAAGAAATTGCAGTACTACTTGACAAACAAGACAAGTAAATAATTCATTCACCATTTTCTATCCGGTTACTAAACATGTAGTATTTATTTTGGCCAACAACGGATGATTTTATTTACTGCTTGCTTAGGAAAGCTCTAGATAGGGATGAGTTAAGTCGTACATTACTCGCACTTTTTAACCGGATATTACTCGCACTTTTTAACCGCATATTACTCGCACTTTTTAACCGCATATTACTCGCACTTTTTAACCGCATATTACTCGCACACTACATCAATATACTTTAATCTTATTTTAGTTCTACTTTTGGCGACTTGAACCAGATTAAAAGAAGAGTAATCTTTTGTTTTAGTTTATTTGCATTATACATAGATTCGCGTAATCTTATAAAAGAAAACGCATAATGTAGGTGTAAAATACTGTGCCAGAAAAAGTGGTCGTATATGACAGAGGGGTTTTGTGTATTTTACTAGAATTAACAGACGCAAGGATTTAATCCACTTCAGCGATAAAGGCGCTCAATTGAAAAATGATCAGGTAAAATCAAGGAATTGTTAATATTTAATAATTTTTATTCACATGCGAAAAAGGATTATTCACATTTGAAATGACTTATAGTTCTGGTCTAATATATTACGTAAAAAATAATTAACTATATAAAAATAATGAGTTTGATTTCATGCTATATTCTCGTTTTCATTCCTAAACACCAACCTTTACCCACATTAAAACTTTGTTTTCAATCATAGATACAAAACATGAACGTGACGTTGTACCAAATAGAAAAACGTATGCAAGAGCTGACCAAAGTCGTTAATAGCCTCACAGGTACGACAAACTAACTCCCCAAAAATTTACATGGGTGTCCTATAAAGTCTATTGTTACTTCTTCTATTCAAATAAATAAATAAATAAATAAATAAATAAATAAATAAATATACATTATCATAACAACACTAATATCTTAATAGGGTTTGTTCCTGTTGGACTTAAATGGGAAAAGCCAGAATTTGACGAGTTCTCAGAACCTACATGTTATCAAATCAATATTAACCAAAGACATCAAGCTCGATTGTCACTTGATTGCACTGAACATTCTCTCAAGGTAATAATGATGATGAAAATGATGATGATGATGATATTGATGACGATGATCACGACGCATCACGATTAAAATTCAAAATCCTAAAACAATTTTTCAGCTTGACACGAAAGAAGAAAATCACAGCGTTTCTGTGACAACACTATCATGGCACCCAGTTGGCGACAGTGAACAGTCTAATGCGGAAGTGGTAAAACCAAAATTATTCCGACCTAATCGCTTCTTTTGTTATTTTACAAGCCATAAGAAAGGTGTAAGGTATGAAATAAAATAAACTTAAAGAAAAAGCTAAATGTTTTATCAGTCAGAAAAATTAAAGCTGTGTTTTAAGAGCCGACAATTAATTATGTGGGGTTCATTCAGAATACATTCGTTTCATTTTTCTTAAAAAAAATGTCTTGGATTCAGATAGATTCTAAAACTACTCACTTTTCTCATTCAGTTGGCCAGGAAAAGGAGGATGTCGTCTGGAAGACTTTCTCACTCATGAAAAGAAATTGACGTGCAAGAACAATGTTCATCGCGGGCTCGTAAAAACACGCATAGCTCCTAAACCATTTAGAGTTATGGGAATTCACGATGCTACGTGGCAACAATTGATTCGCTGGTTTGGAAAACAGAAATCAACTATCATCTTGTTTTGGACTAAATGGTACGCAGCACTATCTTACTTGTTAAGCAAAAAGATGGCAACGTTTTTACTATAGCAAAATACTGACGCTTCGAGCGTAACCTTTCAGCTATCAACACTGTTACTCCAATGAAGGGTTCCGCTCAAAATGTCAGTAACTCCTTGCTAAAAGACTAAAACTCTCAGCAGTTATCACCTTTTCCGTTTGCTCTATCTAAAACACTGCCTACCCAGCACCTTTTTAATTAATATGTTCTATAGCACTTTATAAATAATTCTAGAACAGCATTAACAGTCCAGTTTTTTTATATTCCAGGTGTATATCTTCACACAATATGCTCGAACGTTTTGCCATTTTTGCTCATACATTGAAAGACAAGGTAATAATTATTGACTTAAAATAAAGATAATTGCCTGATGCCAGTGAAATTGAGGTTATAGTTCGTCTGACTCAACTATATAGTTCAAAGTCTCCATTTCGTAGTTTAAGTAAATTAAGTCACCAACTAAAGTGACTAACTTTATGAATGTTCTAACGTGGATAATTGAAAAACATATTCTAATATATTATAATAAATTTAAAATGTTTTAAATTATTGTTATTTATTTAGTACCAATATTTGGCATGTTGTGTTAAGAGTGGAGAAGATGCTCTATCTCATCGTAAATCAGTGATAGAATTATTGAATGAAAAAAACTTCAGAACACTTGGTAATATCCGTTACTGTTGCGCATGTCATCCAGCGCCAGATATGCCGCACAGTACTGTTGAAAAGATGAAAAATGCCAGTATCCCAGCCTCGTTTGATCTCGTCGGTGTGCCAACTTTTGTCATATTGGATAATAAAGGTACTACTTTCCTTCCTTCCTTCCTTCCTTCCTTCCTTCCTTCCTTCCTTCCTTCCTTCCTTCCTTCCTTCCTTCCTTCCTTCCTTCCTTCCTTCCTTCCTTCCTTTCTTTCCAGCACCCTGCATACCTTACATGGATTTAACATAATGATCTGACTTATTTACTCAGGTCAACTGGCGTGGCAAGGTCGTGTAGCTGCTGACAACGATGAAACATTTTACAGTTATATGAGCCACGTCATGTCGCAAGTCGAGGAACAAGAATGTCCAAATATGGAGTGTCAACATTGTAAAGATGGACAAGGAGTGACGTATGAGCCAAAAGAAGATAAAGACGATAACAAAGAAGAAAACAAGAACGAAAGCAACGACACCAATCCAAAGAACAAGTTTTCATTGGATGAATTTCACCTCATGCACTCACGACTTCATGGCAAGGCTCTTGAAGAAGCAGAGAAAACAGAAGATGAACAGTACAACAAAGTCGGAAGCCTTTCGTCTCGCAAAGAATGGCTGGAAAAACGAAATAAGACCAGTTTAAGATCTTCGACAGAGCGTGAAAAATTGACGGCGCATTATGCTGAAGTGAGTGGCAAAGCCAAACGTGACGAAGCCAAAAGTGGTCGCTTGACCAGCAGAAACAAACGTGGTAGTAACGATTTTAGAAATTACCCACACCGTCAACCCAGTCGCGAGTACAGAAGCCCGAATACCGGTTACGTTAAACCAAAAAGTGGTTACAGAGTATTACATGAGCCAACAAGTAACCAGGAAAAGAAGATTACTATCCAACCAACTCCGCAAAGAATTGCTGAAAATACGCCAGATAATAAATATAAATTCTCCAGTATCAACTACCATGCCTCAGAAGAAATATCAACAGATGATGGTAAATTGGAAAAAGATCAAGGAGAATTCGAGAGTGAAAAAAGTACACACAAAGCAATAACGTCCTTGGGTTATCACTCATCAAAAGAAAGCAAGCAGTGGAACTCTTCTATTAAATCTAATAACATAGCGAGAGATACGACAAGAAACAAGGACGTAAGTTCGACGAGGCCAAGTTGGACTGCAGTTGAACATCATCGAGATTATGAAGATACCCATGAGTTCATGACACCAACCCACTTGCGCACAGCGAAACATAAAATGTCTCCAGCTAATAATTTCTTATACCCAGATATTGCAAACAAGTGCCACAGTCACAGTACGTCAGATGTTAGCAATCCAAATGGCAAACAAAAAGATTATACTTACATCAGACCATCAGCCCAGCGACACTTGCTCGAAGAAAATACCAACAAGGCATCGAAGTCAACAAGAAAATACAGTAACATACGCAGCAGGTACAACCAAAAAGAATATAAACCTGCAAAGCAAGGATATCGTGCCAGGTTTTCAGCACAGCCAATGAAACGGTACCTTGCAAGTCAGAACAATAGCGACACATTATGGCAAGAACAGAACGCATACGAAAGAGATGCATGGAGCACTGGCATTAACAGAAAAGCAACGAGTACATCTGCAAGATATGGCCGCCATGATTATGTGTAAATAACATTTCAACCATTATGTAAACATAATGCTTGTAAACCCTAGTTTAAAAAACACGATGTTTTAATCGATTAACGATTTACGATAGTTTGCACCAAATTTAATCGTCCAGAATAAAAGTATATTAAACTTGTAGTCCTCGCTATAATAAAGATACAATTTTAGTTCCTACTAATTACAAAATTCTAAAATATTACGCACTAGTTCAAAGCACAATAAATAATTAATAAAGACTAATTGGATAAACCACCACTGACAGGCAATAGTTAATGTATGAAAAACTGATTATATGTGACATAGGTATAGATAAAATATAATGCATCGTAAAATAAAGTCAATTGATTAAGTTGAAGTCATGTAACATGGTTATATAGTAAGCTATGTTTTAAAAGAGTTAACACTTAAAAGTTAAAAAATTAATGTTGAATATTCTTTCATTTAAAAGCTTTTAAAGTTCAGTATAGTATTTGAATAGCAGTGTGTTTATAAAATTGCTTCGTGTAGGTGAAGTGATGGGATTGGACGCGAGAGTGCCATTCCATTCTGCCACACAATATGTTTCTATAATACGAAGAAGCACGCAATCTTTTCTCAGTTTACAATGTATATTTCAAGAACTACTATTCCCAAAGAAGACTATACAGTATACAATTCCGAAAAAAAGGGCACATCAGTATTTTTATTTAAATTTTCGATTTCAACTAAATCATATGTATGTTGTTAAGAAAATCAACTACACACTATTATCTTTGTAACGAAAACAAGCTCACAGAAAGAATTACTGAACAAAACAATTACAGCTATCCGAGTCCCAGCAGCTCAATGGATAGTATATCGTTTAATCGGTCATTAGAAAGTTGAAAGCTGGATTCTTGTTTGGGGTACAGAAACATTTTCTCAGTATTTGAGCTTGACACACGACTCCCAATACATCGTCTATTAATGTTAATGCGACGAACAAAACTATTAAAATAAAACCGAAGGAAATGCAGTAGTTTAAATCAATTACCCAATTAACATTTGTTACGGTGATTGTTGCTATAGTGATGTAAACAGGTGGCAGACTTAAAACCGCCAATTATTTTCTGTACAGAAGATAAAGACATGTTTCTGTGGCGACGATATAGAAACAACGAGTTCAAGCTTTGAGTTTGTGCTCGTAAGGATCACATTTTATGAAAATACTTCACTGAAATAACAAGGTTTATAACAAGGTAAGTGAAAGGTTACATTAATTTTAAAATGTGACATGTGTTGGCAGTCTGTTGGCAAGATAAACAAGTTTATTTAACAAAAGTTTCAGTTAGTTCTTGCTGTACAATTAGAAATTTATTTAGTGCTACAGATGTATTGTACTGGAGAATCACATTTTACGATAATATTTAACAGATTGAATAACGATTAACGATTGGTTATCTTAAATTAGCAACAGGTTATATAAACTACAAATGCATGTGAGCTATGTTGGCACTGTGTGTATAACGACTATAACACTAAAGAATATGTAGCATATACATATAAAGTTCTTTAGTGTGTTTGAACTTTGAAAGATGGTCATTATTCATTAGAAATGATGCAGTACTAATACAATTTCTTCTTTTGTGCCTGCCATAAAAAGTTGATGAAAACGAAGAGTGATGTCTGACGACAGCTGTGAACAACCTGGGTTGGTAACTAGGTTACATGACGTAACCAACAAATACATCAGCATAAATTGGACGTATGTACGAGACGACAGTAAGTTCTTTGCTTAATGCATACATTTTGTTCTTGTTATTATTATGCTTAACTGTTTCATTAACATATGAGCGTTTTATCTGGTCGCAAGTATCGGACGCTTGAAAAACATAGTCAGATGTAAGCTGCCCAAGGCCATGCACTAAAATTGATTGATATCTACCACATAATTCACATTGGTACATTGTAAAAAAAACAGCTCTTACAAGTACTTTCTTATGGAAAATCCCTTTTCTATAACGAATGTATTCTTCTGCATTACATGACACTTAAGATCAAACAGTACCGGAACGTACTGATGAATGCCAATTGCGTCAAGAAATGCAAGGCCAGCATACTGTTAATGTAATACCATTAAGTCTTAAATGTGAGCAGAGTGGAAGTCTGTTATTAATTCTCAAGCAACATAATACATTTTGCAACAACAAGCCAAAGCTTTGTATACAACTATCATAATTTATAAACCTTATTATATTAAGAAAAACAATTGATTCTGATTTCTGAACTTTTTGTCAGCGAATTAGCATGACAATAATTTCCCACAAGTTTTCAGAAGAAATTTTTTTTACATATATTTAATATCTGTCCGGCATACTTTAGACTGGATGCCTGTTGATCACTTTTTGGTGGAATACAACAGCACAATAGAGCCAGAGGTAAAATGAATATCTTTATAATAAAGTATATCTTTGTAAAGATGCATCTTGGCAAAATGAACGAACAGACAGACTACTTATTAGTTGATTGATTGATTGAAGCCTAGAACTTACTGTACATACACGCCTGATTTTATGATATATGATAAATAAATCAAAAATGTATTTAATTTGAACACAGAATACATTGTTTGTTTTCTTAGTACATGCAGATTGATCTACATCCAAGTGAAAGATTATACACCATTGACAACTGTTCAGCAGGAACCAAATACTCTATTACAGTAACATCAATTGATATAAATGGCAGAGCTATTGTTAGAGCTAAACCTCTCATTGTTGAAACATCAGCACCAATTGAAAGACCAGTTCTAAAACTACTGTAAGTGCTGTTGCTAATTGTTGTTGTTTCTGCTTCTGCTGTTGTTTCTGCTGCTGAACATTGCTAAAGTTGTTGTTGTTGTTTCTGCTGCTGAACATTGCTAAAGTTGTTGTTGTTTCTGCTGCTGAACATTGCTAAAGTTGTTGTTGTTGTTTCTGTTGCTGAACATTGCTAAAGTTGTTGTTGTTGTTTCTGCTGCTAATGCTGTTGTTGTTTCTGTTTCTGCTGTTGTTGTTGTTTCTGCTGCTGCTGTTGTTGTTGTTTCTGCTGCTGAACATTGCTAAAGTTGTTGTTGTTGTTTCTGCTGCTGAACATTGCTAAAGTTGTTGTTGTTGTTTCTGCTGCTGAACATTGCTAAAGTTGTTGTTGTTGTTTCTGCTGCTGCTGCTGCTGCTAATGTTGTTGTTGTTTCTGCTGCTGCTGCTGCTAAAGTTGTTGTTTCTGCTGCTGCTAATGTTGTTGCTGTTGTCTTCAGTTGTAGCTGCTGCTGTACTTTTACCTCTATAATATATGATAATTATTCACGACTCTGCGTTGCTGTTTTCTCAGACATAATGAACCAGGTGCCATCACAATTACTTGGAACCGACCAAGAGAATTTGGCAATGCAAGGATCAGAGAGTACTCCCTTCAGGTTTGTAGAAATTTATTACATAAAATGTCTGTCTTTTCAGTGCTATTAACCCTTTACTTGCTCGTACAGGCTAATGGTCAACACTATGCAAAAATAATTTCTACTCAAACTGAACTAACATATACTGAATGCAGAGCCCTGAGGACTTATACATTCAGACTACAGGTACAGTAATACTAAAGTATAATGAACATTATTCAGACATTACCAAAAACAATGATACACTGCATTGGCATACATTGCTTTTGGAAATACATACCAGCTGGGTGTAATGTCCTAACTTTTGATTGAATAAATATTTTTTAATTATCATTTTGGTTTTGTAGTTCATATAACTATACACCAAATATGTAATAATAAAAACAAAATTTTCATGCCAAATATATGTCACTTTCCCACCAAAAATACAAAAAACATACGATGTGTAGAATTATGGATTTGTGTTATGGTGTAAAACTTGAGACTATTTGGAATAAAACATTTAAAGTTCTGTTCTATGAATGTGACCGATTTTACAACCTTTCAATTTTGAGCACATTACTGACACCATACTTGCTATCCCAAGATGCAAATCACACGAGCCCAATGCTCCTCAAAAATTCAATAAAAAGATTAGGGTCAGCATTATATTTATTTTTCACCCATATACCGTAATTATATTTTTTGGCCTAATTGCATTATAATCTTACCTTAATTGTATTAAGGCCATTTCAAAAATACCTGGTTGCAACAGTGATTACTCTCATATTTTGGATGTCACATGTCCTGGTGCATTGCCAATTACATTAGAGCGCACACACAGTAAAAGTATTAACAAAGTCAAGGTAGCTTGGAACAGACCTATATGCCAAGGAGGAGCACGAGTCAGGGAGTACAGGGTATGTACTATACAATGATAGTTCTACATCACTCACTCACTCTCTTTCTGAAAATGGAGGTGGGAGTGGGCAGTGTACTATCCATTCAAACATTTAAATATACTTCATATTTATTTCAATTATTCTGGGATGCCCTAGCTTGAAGATGGGGAAAGATCCATTTCCTCAATTTAGAAGTAGCATTTAATTTCTGAAATGACCCAGATAAATGTAACCTTACTTTTTTAGATTTATTATCGTAAAGTTGAAAATGACAAAAACCAGCCAAGCAAAGACAAAATTATTGATGAAGCAGAAAGCATTCTTCATACTTTATCACCAAGTTCAGTGGAAGATTCTCTCCAAGTGGAACCTGACAAGTATTATTGGGCAATTCTTGAAGCTGAAATTGTTCCAGATGGTTGTCCTAACTTAGTAACACCTTCTATTAAATTACATGCCACTAAAAAGCCAATTTCTCCAGAAGTAAGCATTGATATATATGGCCTCAAGGAAAGACTGACCTTTGATAAAGAAATGGCTTATCTCGTTGACAAAAGAGATAGGTAATAATATAATCAAATTGGCTAGAGGTCTGGTAACTGAAACTCGTTCAAGAAAAACTAAAGGTCCAGCAATTGGTTTCAATACCAGCGTGGCCTGATCATTGCAAACACGTGTTTGCAAGTTGTCTTTCCTCACTAGTTTCCTGTCTTTCCTTGGTTGATTCACTCAGCTGAGCTTTGTCAGTCAGTGTATATTAACACTTGTTTATATCTAAACTAAACTAAACCAATTCTTCTTTTCACATTTTAATAGTTTCTGTGAGTTTCAAAACTGCAGTAGGATTTTCTAGGATCCTTATTTCTAAACTGAGATATGATAAATTTCAAATGTGAAAGGTAGAGTAAGGGTGCTGCATTGGCAGTGTTTCCCATTTTGAGAAAGGCAAAGCAAAAACCTTTGTGAACTGCCACTGAAGATCTTAGTAAAAAAGATGCTGATGTTTTTTCACATTAAAAAGTATTATTAACAAATACAGTTGCCAGTGTTTATTAGGACCCACCGTTTCAATACACATGGATGATTAGTGCCAGTGCCCAGTAATTTACTTCAGCTCAGTACAGTCGCTATATTTCAGGCCACACAGCTACTGGAACCAGTGGCGTACCGAGGGCATTTCGACTGGGGGGGTGTTTGTTCCAAAATTTACCGACGAAACTCAATCAAAAATCACATACTTTCGCGTATGAAAGTGCGGTAAAACCTGGTGTTTTGAAGAAATCACGATAGGTGTATTCACTATTAAACTCTATTAAATTAGAAGCACCAGGAGGATGGAATTGAAAAGTTCTTGTTTGTACATGTCTTAACTCCTAAGAATCCTAGACAAATATTCGGGTGCCTTTTTATTTTGCTTTTTTATTTTGAAGTTAATAAAGTTACAGCTTTTATTTCTATAATCTAGTATATTATTAATTAAAGATTAGGTAATTTAGGTTATACAACTACAGTGCATGTACAGTGGTTACAACTTACTTACAGTCTAGTAGTCTACAGTGGTTACAACTTACTTAGAGGTAAACTTCTGATTGCATAACTGCCAAAACAGGCATTTAATTTCAGGGCCGTCGGAAGCAAATTCATATTGGATTATTGGGGGGGGGGGCTGAAAAGGGCGGGGCCATGCGAATTAGTGACCGCATTTATAGGGGGGTACGGGGGTATGCCTCCCGGAAATTTTTGAAATATAGAGCCTTGGAAACACCATTTCCTGCAATTTGAGCGAATGTTTTCAGCTCATTTTGCGGCAGACATAGTCCAAATTTTACACAAAAATAAACAAGACGTAATTTGAGTGACTCTTGCAATGCCTAAGATTCATTAGTAACTAAGATATCCAAGAAATCAAGAATATTTATATTGGAGTTAAGGATACTTAAAATCATGTTCAAATCCAGGGCAATATCTAACAGATTTTTTCATCTTCAAAAAAATGTTGCAAAATTTTTTAGCAAATTATTGGGGGGGGGGGGGGCACTGCAGCCTGCCAAGTCCTCCCGCTTCCAACGGGCCTGAATTAATAATTACTTGTCTTCTTTACCTTACTAAAGTTAATTGTAAGATTTGATGCTTACATATTTGATGCTGTAAATTTGGCCTGTCAAGTTTTCAGTCCGTTTTTTTCTCGATAATTCGTATGAATCACGGACTCACAGAATGATCAGTACCGCTAGCTAAGGCGCTAATAAATAGCACAGAATCCTAACATACAAATACAACTTTATACAAGTGAAAATGACTTGACAACAAATGGTAAGGTAAGATGTTACCACCATAAATGGCTAAATTTACCGACCGCTTTGGTTTTAAAAACCGACCAATATCAATATTATATCAATTTACCGACCATTTTCAAAAAAAGTGGGGGGGGTGTCACACCCCCCACACCCCCCCGCTCGGTACGCCCCTGACTGGAACTGATTGCTGGACCTTTAGTTTTTCTTGAATGAGTTCTGGTTACTGGACTTATAGCCACTTTCTAATATAATTATCTATGAAAATAATAGCTATCTATAATTATGTAATAAAATCTATCTATAATGATAATTCTCTAATAAAATCTATCTATAATTATCTATAATTATCTAATAATATCTATCTATAATTATGTAATAAAATCTATCTATAATTATAATTCTCTAATAAAATCTATCTATAATTATCTAATATCTATCTATAATTATGTAATAAAATCTATCTATAATTATGTAATAAAATCTATCTATAATTATAATTCTCTAATAAAATCTATCTATAATTATCTAATAATATCTATCTATAATTAATTATTATCTATAATTATCTAATAAAATCTATATCTATAATTATCTAAATATAATTATGTTTTTACCTGCCATAAAGAGCTTTGTTCAGGAGACAATATAGGTTACTCCGAGAAAGAAAACATATTCTCTACAAGAAAGAATAAAATATTTGAGTTACAAATTAGCCATTTATTGAGTGCAAAAATCATGCGCATTTTAACAGCGAGAAAAGCTAAACAGACACCCTCAATTGACTGTTTTTCACTATTTTATGAAATGAATTGTTTTTTACTTTATCTTTAGACTAAAGAAAAACATAAATACGATGAATAACAGCGTTTTAGCAAAGGGAGAACGAGTAAGCGACGAAGAGGTTTGTAAAAATACATTCTTACACAGTCTGCATTAGAACTACATTAGAACTTACTTCTTCATGTCACGAACCTTCCCTTAGATATATTAGTTTGCTGCTTTGTTTTTGCCAAATTCCTGCCAGAAATGCGTTGAAATCCTTTGGTTTAAATATCATACTTGTTTAAAGGCTACTCCTGCCATTTTGAATTTCAAATGGACGGGGGGGGGGGGGGGAGCCTACTAATAAGAGTTCCCGCCAGTTGACGCCAGCTTATGATTGGCTTAAGAGTATTCTCAGTGACGTCAGTATCTAATATTTGCTTCCATAGTAATAATAATTATACTACATCGCAACTTAATATTCTCATTAGTATAATACAATAAAACTTAATTTTTTTATGACACATATAGGTCCAACGAAGACGGGTCCTACTTCATCGAATGGAAAAAAGATTAAAAAGTCTTTTGGAAACAATAAATGAACATACAGGTACAACCACTGCAACGTATAAAAAATGTTTCTAAAACTGAAAACGAAATACAGATGTTTTGGATTGTCTACACATAACGGCAGCATTCTACAATAGAATATGCGCGACGAATATTATTTCAAGTGACATTTTTTGAAAATTATTAAAACTAACATTTAAGATGATCTTAAATGGATTGAAAACTTTTAGCCAATTATTAAACTTTCTTTTTTTACAAAATTATTGAAGTATTTTGCCGTTACGTTATAGGAACGCTTTCGGCAGTCGTGAAATGGAAAACGCCAAATTTCGATGAATTCTCGGAACCAATGGGGTACAGAGTTCTCGTAAACAACGAAATCGTTGCAGAAAATTTACCACTGGACACCAAAGAGCTCTGTGTGCAGGTGAAACTTGTTTTAAAAAAAATAAACAATATCTTAAAACTAAAAAAGGAAACTCTTGAGAGTTTACCAAAGTGTCTAACATATACACATTTCTTTCTTCGCCATTTTGTAGTTAAGTGTGAATGATCCTATGTATGAAATTGCTGTAGCTACATTATCTCGACACTCTGTTGGTCATGGTAGACCTTCTGAAAAAATACAAATTTCATCTTCAGAGTTCAGAACTGTACGATTCTTCTGCTATTTCAACAATCATAAAAAACAAGCGAGGTAAGTTTCATTTTAGAAAACTGAAATTCGCATTCTGCAATGTTGAGAACTGACTTGCCGTTGAAATATATATGATAGTGTGTACTGTACTAAAGTGTATTGGAGAAATCCGATTACTTTTTAAGCATCATTGTACATTGCAAACAATTTCTCGGAAAGCTTACCGCAGCTTTCTCCACGCACTTTACGTGGAATGATCTATTCATTTGACTGTATCTTTAAGTTGACTTGATAGTCCTAATCAAGAGTGACTGAATCGCATATCAGTTTTATTAGCATAAACTGACGTTCTGCAGATCTTTATTTTAGATAGTTCTCGTTTATACTCTACAGACCTCTATCGCTCTAGTCGGAAGCCATGAAGATATTTTTTACATAAAACTAAACTAATTAAACTTTACTAAAAACAGACGCTTAGCATAAACACAATTTCTCCAGATAACTAACGCTACAAGTTTCACATTCTTTGAATAATCAAGACTACCACCAGAGCTGCATAGTATATTGAACTAAAGTAAAGCTCAGATCTGTACTATGAAATGTTTTATTGGTGCCATGGGAGGCGGGTGGGGGGGGGGGAGGAGAGAAATAACGCATTTTCACCACGACAAATCTTGTTTTTTAACTTTGTTCTTAAAAATTTCTAGCTGGCCTGATAGTGGTGGTTGCTGTCTGGAAGCTACTCTGGAATATGAACGGGACCATAGCACAAAGCCTTTCCCTCAACGGGCGTTTATTAGTGAACGAATGCATGCACCGTCTTTTCACGCCATGGGTGTGTTTGATGGCGTCTGGGAACCGTTAGGAAAACATTTTGGCAAACCAAAACCAACTGGATTGCTATTTTGGACTAAATGGTTAGTATGCATGCATATACCAGAATATTGATTAAATATTAATTTGTTGGGTTTTTTTTTCCTTAAATGAATTATTAACGAATACTAATCAGATGGGCTAAACGATAATTCAATAATTTCTAGGTGTGAATCGTCCAAGAGAGCAATGGAATACTACTGCTCTTTCGCAAAGACGTACGGCCAGGAGGTAAAAAAAAATCCCGCTTTTGCAGAACATGAATAACCTCTGAACGTTTCCTCTCCTAAAAAATACTTAGCCCTTGGGCGTCTGTACATGAAGCTTAAGCTCTAAATTAGAGATCCGCGAACTATAATTATTCTTTCAATAATTACGTAGCAACATTCTTGTTAATTATTGTTCCACTCAACTTAACATTAGGTCATTTGTTTTAATTTTTATAGTTTCGCCTTCTAACTTGCTGCGTATTTAGCGAAGAACCAATGGTCAATCATCAACATAATATTGTGAACGTCATGACTGATAACAACTGGAAGGAAAACGAAGGAGTACAACACTTCTGTGCATGTCACCCAGGACCAAACTCCAAACTACGCAAACGAGACGTTGAAAATTCGTCTTTTGCAAAATCCTACAGACTACTTGGTGTGCCAACGTTGGTTCTTATCGATAGCGAAGGTAAGGACGATCTTAGTATATATTCTGATAGTCCACAATGCAACATTCAACCTAGAAAAGTGTACATGGATTGTGCACAAAGGTGGATAGAATATTTTCAAGCTAGTAAGTAAGTTACAAAGGAAAGTAGAGCAGAAGAAAAAAAGAAAGTCAGGATAGTTACGACAAAAGATGCAGACAGAAACACAATGACAAACACATAAACAAATAGACACACAGACAGATAGACACGCAGACAAACACACATCCCGCAAGACAAACAAACAAACAAACAAACAAACAAACAAACAAACAAACAAACAAACAAACAGACAGACAGACAGACAGACAGACAGACAGACAGACAGACAGACAGACAGACAGACAGACAGACAGACAGACAGGAGAAAATGAGAACGACAATCTAGGCAATTCATAAATCTATATTAAATATTTGCACTTCTTATTTATTGTGTGTTTAGGTTACATCTCTTGGCAAGGACGAGTGTTTGGAGACAATGCTGAAACATACTTTAATTACCTTCGACATACTTTCTCCGTGATTGACAAATCCGAGTGTCCCATAAAGCACTGCGAACACTGCGACAGTGAGAGATATGGAGTGTTATACACTGAAAAAGATAAGCCTGTTTTTACTGGCAATGATCTCACCATGAAAAAATTCAACGACATAATGGAAAAGCAAACAGAGAAATTAGGAGAAGACTCAGCAATGACGTACACAAGACAAACCATATATAGGAATCCAGCCATCAGCATCGCATACTGTGACAACAATGGTGATCAAAAGGGTGAAGAACGAAATGTGTCAGCCACAAATTATTCAATCAGATCTTTCAGTGAAAGTCGTTCGCCTACGTTTGAAGACCAGAATTTAAGATGTAGTTCTCATGTATCAAACGGAAGCTCACGACAAGAATTGGGTTCTACTTGGTCTTACTCTCAGTTCAGATGTGGCGACAGAGAAGAAGATAGCGACATTAAACGTTCTAAAAGTGTTGGTTTTCAAGACGTACTCCCCAAATCCTCCCAAACTAAAGCAGGGACACGACAATCAAGCAGAGTCAGATCACGAACTCTTTCTGAGAAAAGAGCAGTTTCTGCGTTACCAAACATTGGTCGCCGCAGACAAAAAGTTACCGTACCAGTGCGACCGAAGACAGCAACAACACTATCCACTGTTAAAAAGCAATCAAATCAGTACGACTGGGTAACAAGTCGATATTCTCAACGTGATTATACACCATTTAACCCATACAGAGGAGCATCGTATTCAAAAAATGGATCAGTTATGTCGTTTTACAGCAAGTGTGGTCATTTACCAACAAAACCATTTCCAAATGATAAAGGTTTTGCACAAGTTTCTTGGAATTCCAATCAGGAAATAAAGAAACAGAAAGTACCATCGCATCGTGAAATGAAGTACATGAGAAACAGTGATTGGCTCTAGATCCAGCGGCAACAGAATCAGACTAAAATCAGCAGGCCAGATTATTGCCTTCATGAACTAGCAAATGGAACAGTTCGTGTAAAACAATTTTCAGTCTCTGAAAAGTTTGTTCTAGATTTTCCCTTCATATTTATCTTTTTAAAGACAGTTTGGTGTTTCGCGGTGAAACAATAGGTACGCAGTGCGTACATGGGACTATCTGTTGATTTAAAAACAGCTACAGTTAAGGTGGTCTTGGCCAAAAAAAATTCGAAATTTGGAATTTATTGTTTTTATGAAATAGACATTCTCATGCAACTATCTAACTTTTCACGGGCAAGTGTATTTCCGGAGTATTTTCACTAATTTAACGCCAACGATGCGTTCTTTATAGCGAGGTATTGAAAATGGTGTCTGTTGTCATCGCAACGCAGAGCATATTTTTTTCGTTTTACGCTAATTGCCGTGCCTCTATTTACCACTTCTATCTACCCCTTCTATCTAACTTTAAAAAATAGGCATGTCCAGACATGCATGTATCTACTGCGTTCAATCATGCCTATAGCTACTATGGTAAAAACAATGTTGTAATTACTGTATGTACTTGAAGTGACCTTGTATTCAGAGCTGAACAAGATTTTTGTCAAGATTGTCAATAATAATAATAATAATAATGAATAACATTTATATAGCGCTAATTCCGTACAGTCCATTAGCGCTTTACATTTACATCCAAAATTTGCTTTAACATCCAATCTAAAAATCTATTATCATAACGTGTTAAAATGTTAACATAGTGATCATAATAAAAGTTTGATAAAAATTAATAAGTTAAAAAATAAAGTTAATTAAAAGCATCATTAAAAAGATGAGTTTTTAAAAGTGATTTAAAATATCTATGTTATGGCAGGTTCTAATTTCTTCCGGTAGGGAATTCCATAGTATATTGGAGCGGAGACAGAGAAAGCCCTGAAACCATAAGTGCGTAACTTGTAAGCCATGCTGTGTTTTTACCTTAAGAAAGGAACTCAGAGTAAAGCCATCAAAGCACAGGAGGCTGAGCACTAATAACTCTACTCATATCCGGCACAGAAGCATGAGTCCCAAGCCCATGCAGATATGTGCATGGTCATCCATTATGTCAGATACTAACTCAATCAAATTGGGCTTCACTTCGGTCCTCGTGGTGAGAGGCAGTGCATGTGATAATAGCTTGACTATTAAAGCTATGGTGCTAATTTAAAACCTATGGTAATAAAGTATGGTTATTGTAAAGTTTAGTAGGCCAATCAAATTTTAATACAGTACATCAAATACAACTCACAAAATTTGACTAATAAAGTACTTAAATAACTTTGGGATGGTCGTGATGTTTGCGATTTTTGATATGGTGGTGATGATGGTGATGTTTGAGATGGCCGTGATAATCATGATGTTTGTGATTTTTGAGATGGTGGTGATGATGGTGATGTTTGAGATGGCCGTGATGATCGTGATGTTTGTGATTTTTGAGATGGTGGTGATGGTGGATATGCCCACGTTGCACACGGGAAATTCACAACCCGGAATTCAGGTCAGAGCTCGCGTAATACTTCATGGCATATCGTTATAAAGTTTTCATTTTAAAAAGGGATCATTCAGGATCATTTTAAACCCAAGCTAGGGGGGTAATTTTGGTCAAAACCTCGCAGGTTCACAACAAATCGAAAGTGATCAGTCACTGTTGAGTTTTGCCAAAATGCCAAAACTGAGGAGACTCGTAAACTTGTAGCAATGTTATCTCATTACGAATCAGTGGTTATTTTATAGTCAGGGGCGCCGGAGCCACAGGGGCAGCTGCCCCCTTGCCCTCACAGCGCGGGGGGGCAGCACGGGGGCAACCAATTTGCCCTTTCACACAAGAGGAATGTTTTCTACAGGAATTGCCATTTTCTATTATCGCATTAAATGACTTTTGTATTAATACCCCAAATGTCTCACAAGCTAACTTATTACTGCAGACCATGCAGAAGCAGCAAACTAATATTGCCTTAGGTTAGCTGTGTCCAACCTCATTCTCAGGGCATTTTTGAGATTTGGAGGGTGGGAAAAAGCCCTGGCATTGGCTAGTCACAGCACCCAAAAATACTGCATGGGTGTGTAATAAATTAGCAATTTAGTTTAGTATGCAAAATCATGTTGAGTAATGCAGCCCTGTGGGAGTAACTGCAGTCCTATTCAGTCCCATTGGCAGTCCCATTAGCAGTCCCGTTGAAGCTTTTTTGATCATAACTGGCACAAAACTATGCATAAATATGTTTCACGAGGAATGTTTAAGAAAGGCAAGCAACCAATGAAAATGCTGAATCCAACAGCTGATGCCAGAACCTTTTCCCACCTTACCAATTTCAAAAAGGCCCTGGGCACAAGACACAGCTCAACCTCATTCTGACTTTTTTCACTTGGCAGGTGTTTTCTGATTCATTAAAGTTGCTAAGTTTTCTTAAATGTAAGTAGCTAGGGATGTAGCATCAATATGTACAATTCAGTCATTGAATTTTCTTTCTCAATACATTGTCATTCATTATATTATACCGTTATGCTTTTTGGTTATTTTATGCCATAGAGCAAAATTGGCGAACATTATTTCCCACGTGTAAAAATTAATGCTGATAAAAAGTGCCCAAAGTGCCCTTTTTATTGGCTGCCCCCGCCACCTTAAGTAGCTTCTGGTGCCCCTGTCTATAGTTGGTATGCTATGCAATGAACTAGAATAAAGTTATTTGAGCCAAATAGTTTTTGTGCATTTGTCAAATACATTCTTCAAATTGGAGCAGTTTTTAATTGAATATAGTAAATATTTCATAACTTTTGAACCATTAGCCTAAATTAAATATTTTAGTTCATTGCATAGACCTACCATATAAGACAGTATGTCCACAAAGTTTGCATACAGATAGATAAAATAGTCAAGTCCTTATGACTGCTGGAAGTTAAAGTGGTAATGCGTGGTATGACCCCCACTGGGAACTTAAAATCCAGCAGTCATAAGTACTTATAATTACCCCATTATAAACATAAAGACTTGCCGTTTCATACTCCCCACATAGCCTGTCACTGACATTTGACTATTGTACAACATGTTAATTTAGCTCGTGGACTTCACTGGACTACGACAGGTTTTGCACATTGTTGCTTGATCATGAAGCTAGTTTTGTTTTCTTAGAAGAAAATTTCATTTCTGTTCAGCAATGCTCAGCCTTCTCAGTTTACAAAGCTCGATCAGACTGCTGAAATTATACATGTAAACATGTTGGCCATATAAATTGCCTTGAAATTGTCCGAAGACTATTAAGAGATTTTCAAAAACTTATCATATCATTCCAACAACGTCTATAGTACATCACATTTAAAAATTGACAACGATTCATACTTAAAATACTTACAAAGTTTGTAAAAACTTCTATTCGTGAAATAAATATCTCCCTTGAATATAACAATTGACTTACATGAAGTACTTGGTTTAAAATTTTGGCGCACAAACATGTCTTTTTATCGCGGGCGGGTCTATTTGATTAGCGAGAGAGTTTTGCAACGAGTGGATGTGTTTCATGGCTCTCATGGAACTGCTTCCGAGCACTTCTCAGTTTCCACATTGTCGTGTTCTAGCTGGTGAGGACATCATAAAGACCAATGATACCGATCTCCTGATCTTGTAGAAGAACTTACAGATCCTCTGGCTTCAAGCTAATGGGGGAGGCTGTCACGACAGGAAACGAGGAGCGTCCGCCATGTTGTAAAACATAAATTTGTCCCTAGCTCAATAAGTGTCGAAGACAATGAATTTTTAAAACTTAAAAACATAAGTGTGACTGTGTAATCTCTCGCTTAGGTTGTATTTCGGTTTCCCTTTTGTACTTCCTGTTTTAGTTAGGTGTAATTCCCCTTGTTATTAAAATTAGGCTACGGCTCATGCCATTTTTATTGTAGAGTACTTATACTTTATATATTAAATTATTTTTCCGGAGCAAACTTACTGTCAAAATGATCGGCAGACTGTCAGTAACATCATTAGATAAAAATAATCTTCACTAACGTCACATAAACGGTTTGATAACACGCTTTCCAAACCGGCCAAAAGCCGTATAAATTAAGACGAGTCAGTTTCAGACGGCACCACAGGCAGCCCAAACTTGTACTCCGCCATTAGATTACGGTTGTGCGGGTTGACAGCTATGACGGTTGAATATAAACTTAAAATTTAATCTAAAATCTGTACTTATACATATCTAAAATAGCAGAAATATGGCTTGTAATTATACTAAAATAAACAAAATACGCTTATATTGTTGTTATTTGAGCGAGAGTTGCAATATATATATATTATAACACAATTAATATGATTGCCGTGACACGCCGTACTTCACATGTGAAATTTCACATGTTGAGAGTATCACAGGTGATGTTTCACATGTGAAATGTATCTCAGATGTTATGAAAAATATAAGGCTCGACGCCTGAGGCCTAAACCACTTATGACTTTGTTTGGGCTGCCACGCCCACAGTTTTGGGTGTCACGTGACCAAACTTCGAAATTCGGGTAGCCCGGCTCACGGGCTTTCCAAAAATATAAGTCTCGACGCCTGAGGCCTAAATCCCAGTTATGACCTTATTTGGGCTGCCACGCCCACAGTTTTGGGTCTAACGTGACCAAACCTCGAAATTCGGGTAGCCCGCCTCAAGGGCTTTCCAAAAATATAAGTCTCGACGCCTGAGGCCTAAATCCCAGTTATGACCTTATTTGGGCTGCCACGCCCACAGTTTTGGGTTTCACGTGACCAAACCTCGAAATTCAAGTAGCCCGCCTCAAGGGCTTTCCAAAAATATAAGTCTCGACGCCTGAGGCCTAAATCCAGTATGACATGTGGTTTTTCCACATGTTGAGAGTATCACATGTGAAATTTCACATGTTGAGAGTATCACAGGTGATGTTTCACATGTGAAATGTATCTCAGATGTTATGAAAAATATAAGGCTCGACGCCTGAGGCCTAAACCACTTATGACTTTGTTTGGGCTGCCACGCCCACAGTTTTGGGTGTCACGTGACCAAACTTCGAAATTCGGGTAGCCCGGCTCACGGGCTTTCCAAAAATATAAGTCTCGACGCCTGAGGCCTAAATCCCAGTTATGACCTTATTTGGGCTGCCACGCCCACAGTTTTGGGTCTAACGTGACCAAACCTCGAAATTCGGGTAGCCCGCCTCAAGGGCTTTCCAAAAATATAAGTCTCGACGCCTGAGGCCTAAATCCCAGTTATGACCTTATTTGGGCTGCCACGCCCACAGTTTTGGGTTTCACGTGACCAAACCTCGAAATTCAAGTAGCCCGCCTCAAGGGCTTTCCAAAAATATAAGTCTCGACGCCTGAGGCCTAAATCCAGTATGACATGTGGTTTTTCCACATGTTGAGAGTATCACATGTGAAATTTCACATGTTGAGAGTATCACAGGTGATGTTTCACATGTGAAATGTATCTCAGATGTTATGAAAAATATAAGGCTCGACGCCTGAGGCCTAAACCACTTATGACTTTGTTTGGGCTGCCACGCCCACAGTTTTGGGTGTCACGTGACCAAACTTCGAAATTCGGGTAGCCCGGCTCACGGGCTTTCCAAAAATATAAGTCTCGACGCCTGAGGCCTAAATCCCAGTTATGACCTTATTTGGGCTGCCACGCCCACAGTTTTGGGTCTAACGTGACCAAACCTCGAAATTCGGGTAGCCCGCCTCAAGGGCTTTCCAAAAATATAAGTCTCGACGCCTGAGGCCTAAATCCCAGTTATGACCTTATTTGGGCTGCCACGCCCACAGTTTTGGGTTTCACGTGACCAAACCTCGAAATTCAAGTAGCCCGCCTCAAGGGCTTTCCAAAAATATAAGTCTCGACGCCTGAGGCCTAAATCCAGTATGACATGTGGTTTTTCCACATGTTGAGAGTATCACATGTGAAATTTCACATGTTGAGAGTATCACAGGTGATGTTTCACATGTGAAATGTATCTCAGATGTTATGAAAAATATAAGGCTCGACGCCTGAGGCCTAAACCACTTATGACTTTGTTTGGGCTGCCACGCCCACAGTTTTGGGTGTCACGTGACCAAACTTCGAAATTCGGGTAGCCCGGCTCACGGGCTTTCCAAAAATATAAGTCTCGACGCCTGAGGCCTAAATCCCAGTTATGACCTTATTTGGGCTGCCACGCCCACAGTTTTGGGTCTAACGTGACCAAACCTCGAAATTCGGGTAGCCCGCCTCAAGGGCTTTCCAAAAATATAAGTCTCGACGCCTGAGGCCTAAATCCCAGTTATGACCTTATTTGGGCTGCCACGCCCACAGTTTTGGGTTTCACGTGACCAAACCTCGAAATTCAAGTAGCCCGCCTCAAGGGCTTTCCAAAAATATAAGTCTCGACGCCTGAGGCCTAAATCCAGTATGACATGTGGTTTTTCCACATGTTGAGAGTATCACATGTGAAATTTCACATGTTGAGAGTATCACAGGTGATGTTTCACATGTGAAATGTATCTCAGATGTTATGAAAAATATAAGGCTCGACGCCTGAGGCCTAAACCACTTATGACTTTGTTTGGGCTGCCACGCCCACAGTTTTGGGTGTCACGTGACCAAACTTCGAAATTCGGGTAGCCCGGCTCACGGGCTTTCCAAAAATATAAGTCTCGACGCCTGAGGCCTAAATCCCAGTTATGACCTTATTTGGGCTGCCACGCCCACAGTTTTGGGTCTAACGTGACCAAACCTCGAAATTCGGGTAGCCCGCCTCAAGGGCTTTCCAAAAATATAAGTCTCGACGCCTGAGGCCTAAATCCCAGTTATGACCTTATTTGGGCTGCCACGCCCACAGTTTTGGGTTTCACGTGACCAAACCTCGAAATTCAAGTAGCCCGCCTCAAGGGCTTTCCAAAAATATAAGTCTCGACGCCTGAGGCCTAAATCCAGTATGACATGTGGTTTTTCCACATGTTGAGAGTATCACATGTGAAATTTCACATGTTGAGAGTATCACAGGTGATGTTTCACATGTGAAATGTATCTCAGATGTTATGAAAAATATAAGGCTCGACGCCTGAGGCCTAAACCACTTATGACTTTGTTTGGGCTGCCACGCCCACAGTTTTGGGTGTCACGTGACCAAACTTCGAAATTCGGGTAGCCCGGCTCACGGGCTTTCCAAAAATATAAGTCTCGACGCCTGAGGCCTAAATCCCAGTTATGACCTTATTTGGGCTGCCACGCCCACAGTTTTGGGTCTAACGTGACCAAACCTCGAAATTCGGGTAGCCCGCCTCAAGGGCTTTCCAAAAATATAAGTCTCGACGCCTGAGGCCTAAATCCCAGTTATGACCTTATTTGGGCTGCCACGCCCACAGTTTTGGGTTTCACGTGACCAAACCTCGAAATTCAAGTAGCCCGCCTCAAGGGCTTTCCAAAAATATAAGTCTCGACGCCTGAGGCCTAAATCCAGTATGACATGTGGTTTTTCCACATGTTGAGAGTATCACATGTGAAATTTCACATGTTGAGAGTATCACAGGTGATGTTTCACATGTGAAATGTATCTCAGATGTTATGAAAAATATAAGGCTCGACGCCTGAGGCCTAAACCACTTATGACTTTGTTTGGGCTGCCACGCCCACAGTTTTGGGTGTCACGTGACCAAACTTCGAAATTCGGGTAGCCCGGCTCACGGGCTTTCCAAAAATATAAGTCTCGACGCCTGAGGCCTAAATCCCAGTTATGACCTTATTTGGGCTGCCACGCCCACAGTTTTGGGTCTAACGTGACCAAACCTCGAAATTCGGGTAGCCCGCCTCAAGGGCTTTCCAAAAATATAAGTCTCGACGCCTGAGGCCTAAATCCCAGTTATGACCTTATTTGGGCTGCCACGCCCACAGTTTTGGGTTTCACGTGACCAAACCTCGAAATTCAAGTAGCCCGCCTCAAGGGCTTTCCAAAAATATAAGTCTCGACGCCTGAGGCCTAAATCCAGTATGACATGTGGTTTTTCCACATGTTGAGAGTATCACATGTGAAATTTCACATGTTGAGAGTATCACAGGTGATGTTTCACATGTGAAATGTATCTCAGATGTTATGAAAAATATAAGGCTCGACGCCTGAGGCCTAAACCACTTATGACTTTGTTTGGGCTGCCACGCCCACAGTTTTGGGTGTCACGTGACCAAACTTCGAAATTCGGGTAGCCCGGCTCACGGGCTTTCCAAAAATATAAGTCTCGACGCCTGAGGCCTAAATCCCAGTTATGACCTTATTTGGGCTGCCACGCCCACAGTTTTGGGTCTAACGTGACCAAACCTCGAAATTCGGGTAGCCCGCCTCAAGGGCTTTCCAAAAATATAAGTCTCGACGCCTGAGGCCTAAATCCCAGTTATGACCTTATTTGGGCTGCCACGCCCACAGTTTTGGGTTTCACGTGACCAAACCTCGAAATTCAAGTAGCCCGCCTCAAGGGCTTTCCAAAAATATAAGTCTCGACGCCTGAGGCCTAAATCCAGTATGACATGTGGTTTTTCCACATGTTGAGAGTATCACATGTGAAATTTCACATGTTGAGAGTATCACAGGTGATGTTTCACATGTGAAATGTATCTCAGATGTTATGAAAAATATAAGGCTCGACGCCTGAGGCCTAAACCACTTATGACTTTGTTTGGGCTGCCACGCCCACAGTTTTGGGTGTCACGTGACCAAACTTCGAAATTCGGGTAGCCCGGCTCACGGGCTTTCCAAAAATATAAGTCTCGACGCCTGAGGCCTAAATCCCAGTTATGACCTTATTTGGGCTGCCACGCCCACAGTTTTGGGTCTAACGTGACCAAACCTCGAAATTCGGGTAGCCCGCCTCAAGGGCTTTCCAAAAATATAAGTCTCGACGCCTGAGGCCTAAATCCCAGTTATGACCTTATTTGGGCTGCCACGCCCACAGTTTTGGGTTTCACGTGACCAAACCTCGAAATTCAAGTAGCCCGCCTCAAGGGCTTTCCAAAAATATAAGTCTCGACGCCTGAGGCCTAAATCCAGTATGACATGTGGTTTTTCCACATGTTGAGAGTATCACATGTGAAATTTCACATGTTGAGAGTATCACAGGTGATGTTTCACATGTGAAATGTATCTCAGATGTTATGAAAAATATAAGGCTCGACGCCTGAGGCCTAAACCACTTATGACTTTGTTTGGGCTGCCACGCCCACAGTTTTGGGTGTCACGTGACCAAACTTCGAAATTCGGGTAGCCCGGCTCACGGGCTTTCCAAAAATATAAGTCTCGACGCCTGAGGCCTAAATCCCAGTTATGACCTTATTTGGGCTGCCACGCCCACAGTTTTGGGTCTAACGTGACCAAACCTCGAAATTCGGGTAGCCCGCCTCAAGGGCTTTCCAAAAATATAAGTCTCGACGCCTGAGGCCTAAATCCCAGTTATGACCTTATTTGGGCTGCCACGCCCACAGTTTTGGGTTTCACGTGACCAAACCTCGAAATTCAAGTAGCCCGCCTCAAGGGCTTTCCAAAAATATAAGTCTCGACGCCTGAGGCCTAAATCCAGTATGACATGTGGTTTTTCCACATGTTGAGAGTATCACATGTGAAATTTCACATGTTGAGAGTATCACAGGTGATGTTTCACATGTGAAATGTATCTCAGATGTTATGAAAAATATAAGGCTCGACGCCTGAGGCCTAAACCACTTATGACTTTGTTTGGGCTGCCACGCCCACAGTTTTGGGTGTCACGTGACCAAACTTCGAAATTCGGGTAGCCCGGCTCACGGGCTTTCCAAAAATATAAGTCTCGACGCCTGAGGCCTAAATCCCAGTTATGACCTTATTTGGGCTGCCACGCCCACAGTTTTGGGTCTAACGTGACCAAACCTCGAAATTCGGGTAGCCCGCCTCAAGGGCTTTCCAAAAATATAAGTCTCGACGCCTGAGGCCTAAATCCCAGTTATGACCTTATTTGGGCTGCCACGCCCACAGTTTTGGGTTTCACGTGACCAAACCTCGAAATTCAAGTAGCCCGCCTCAAGGGCTTTCCAAAAATATAAGTCTCGACGCCTGAGGCCTAAATCCAGTATGACATGTGGTTTTTCCACATGTTGAGAGTATCACATGTGAAATTTCACATGTTGAGAGTATCACAGGTGATGTTTCACATGTGAAATGTATCTCAGATGTTATGAAAAATATAAGGCTCGACGCCTGAGGCCTAAACCACTTATGACTTTGTTTGGGCTGCCACGCCCACAGTTTTGGGTGTCACGTGACCAAACTTCGAAATTCGGGTAGCCCGGCTCACGGGCTTTCCAAAAATATAAGTCTCGACGCCTGAGGCCTAAATCCCAGTTATGACCTTATTTGGGCTGCCACGCCCACAGTTTTGGGTCTAACGTGACCAAACCTCGAAATTCGGGTAGCCCGCCTCAAGGGCTTTCCAAAAATATAAGTCTCGACGCCTGAGGCCTAAATCCCAGTTATGACCTTATTTGGGCTGCCACGCCCACAGTTTTGGGTTTCACGTGACCAAACCTCGAAATTCAAGTAGCCCGCCTCAAGGGCTTTCCAAAAATATAAGTCTCGACGCCTGAGGCCTAAATCCAGTATGACATGTGGTTTTTCCACATGTTGAGAGTATCACATGTGAAATTTCACATGTTGAGAGTATCACAGGTGATGTTTCACATGTGAAATGTATCTCAGATGTTATGAAAAATATAAGGCTCGACGCCTGAGGCCTAAACCACTTATGACTTTGTTTGGGCTGCCACGCCCACAGTTTTGGGTGTCACGTGACCAAACTTCGAAATTCGGGTAGCCCGGCTCACGGGCTTTCCAAAAATATAAGTCTCGACGCCTGAGGCCTAAATCCCAGTTATGACCTTATTTGGGCTGCCACGCCCACAGTTTTGGGTCTAACGTGACCAAACCTCGAAATTCGGGTAGCCCGCCTCAAGGGCTTTCCAAAAATATAAGTCTCGACGCCTGAGGCCTAAATCCCAGTTATGACCTTATTTGGGCTGCCACGCCCACAGTTTTGGGTTTCACGTGACCAAACCTCGAAATTCAAGTAGCCCGCCTCAAGGGCTTTCCAAAAATATAAGTCTCGACGCCTGAGGCCTAAATCCAGTATGACATGTGGTTTTTCCACATGTTGAGAGTATCACATGTGAAATTTCACATGTTGAGAGTATCACAGGTGATGTTTCACATGTGAAATGTATCTCAGATGTTATGAAAAATATAAGGCTCGACGCCTGAGGCCTAAACCACTTATGACTTTGTTTGGGCTGCCACGCCCACAGTTTTGGGTGTCACGTGACCAAACTTCGAAATTCGGGTAGCCCGGCTCACGGGCTTTCCAAAAATATAAGTCTCGACGCCTGAGGCCTAAATCCCAGTTATGACCTTATTTGGGCTGCCACGCCCACAGTTTTGGGTCTAACGTGACCAAACCTCGAAATTCGGGTAGCCCGCCTCAAGGGCTTTCCAAAAATATAAGTCTCGACGCCTGAGGCCTAAATCCCAGTTATGACCTTATTTGGGCTGCCACGCCCACAGTTTTGGGTTTCACGTGACCAAACCTCGAAATTCAAGTAGCCCGCCTCAAGGGCTTTCCAAAAATATAAGTCTCGACGCCTGAGGCCTAAATCCAGTATGACATGTGGTTTTTCCACATGTTGAGAGTATCACATGTGAAATTTCACATGTTGAGAGTATCACAGGTGATGTTTCACATGTGAAATGTATCTCAGATGTTATGAAAAATATAAGGCTCGACGCCTGAGGCCTAAACCACTTATGACTTTGTTTGGGCTGCCACGCCCACAGTTTTGGGTGTCACGTGACCAAACTTCGAAATTCGGGTAGCCCGGCTCACGGGCTTTCCAAAAATATAAGTCTCGACGCCTGAGGCCTAAATCCCAGTTATGACCTTATTTGGGCTGCCACGCCCACAGTTTTGGGTCTAACGTGACCAAACCTCGAAATTCGGGTAGCCCGCCTCAAGGGCTTTCCAAAAATATAAGTCTCGACGCCTGAGGCCTAAATCCCAGTTATGACCTTATTTGGGCTGCCACGCCCACAGTTTTGGGTTTCACGTGACCAAACCTCGAAATTCAAGTAGCCCGCCTCAAGGGCTTTCCAAAAATATAAGTCTCGACGCCTGAGGCCTAAATCCAGTATGACATGTGGTTTTTTCCACATGTTGAGAGTATCACATGTGAAATTTCACATGTTGAGAGTATCACAGGTGATGTTTCACATGTGAAATGTATCTCAGATGTTATGAAAAATATAAGGCTCGACGCCTGAGGCCTAAACCACTTATGACTTTGTTTGGGCTGCCACGCCCACAGTTTTGGGTGTCACGTGACCAAACTTCGAAATTCGGGTAGCCCGGCTCACGGGCTTTCCAAAAATATAAGTCTCGACGCCTGAGGCCTAAATCCCAGTTATGACCTTATTTGGGCTGCCACGCCCACAGTTTTGGGTCTAACGTGACCAAACCTCGAAATTCGGGTAGCCCGCCTCAAGGGCTTTCCAAAAATATAAGTCTCGACGCCTGAGGCCTAAATCCCAGTTATGACCTTATTTGGGCTGCCACGCCCACAGTTTTGGGTTTCACGTGACCAAACCTCGAAATTCAAGTAGCCCGCCTCAAGGGCTTTCCAAAAATATAAGTCTCGACGCCTGAGGCCTAAATCCAGTATGACATGTGGTTTTTCCACATGTTGAGAGTATCACATGTGAAATTTCACATGTTGAGAGTATCACAGGTGATGTTTCACATGTGAAATGTATCTCAGATGTTATGAAAAATATAAGGCTCGACGCCTGAGGCCTAAACCACTTATGACTTTGTTTGGGCTGCCACGCCCACAGTTTTGGGTGTCACGTGACCAAACTTCGAAATTCGGGTAGCCCGGCTCACGGGCTTTCCAAAAATATAAGTCTCGACGCCTGAGGCCTAAATCCCAGTTATGACCTTATTTGGGCTGCCACGCCCACAGTTTTGGGTCTAACGTGACCAAACCTCGAAATTCGGGTAGCCCGCCTCAAGGGCTTTCCAAAAATATAAGTCTCGACGCCTGAGGCCTAAATCCCAGTTATGACCTTATTTGGGCTGCCACGCCCACAGTTTTGGGTTTCACGTGACCAAACCTCGAAATTCAAGTAGCCCGCCTCAAGGGCTTTCCAAAAATATAAGTCTCGACGCCTGAGGCCTAAATCCAGTATGACATGTGGTTTTTCCACATGTTGAGAGTATCACATGTGAAATTTTCACATGTTGAGAGTATCACAGGTGATGTTTCACATGTGAAATGTATCTCAGATGTTATGAAAAATATAAGGCTCGACGCCTGAGGCCTAAACCACTTATGACTTTGTTTGGGCTGCCACGCCCACAGTTTTGGGTGTCACGTGACCAAACTTCGAAATTCGGGTAGCCCGGCTCACGGGCTTTCCAAAAATATAAGTCTCGACGCCTGAGGCCTAAATCCCAGTTATGACCTTATTTGGGCTGCCACGCCCACAGTTTTGGGTCTAACGTGACCAAACCTCGAAATTCGGGTAGCCCGCCTCAAGGGCTTTCCAAAAATATAAGTCTCGACGCCTGAGGCCTAAATCCCAGTTATGACCTTATTTGGGCTGCCACGCCCACAGTTTTGGGTTTCACGTGACCAAACCTCGAAATTCAAGTAGCCCGCCTCAAGGGCTTTCCAAAAATATAAGTCTCGACGCCTGAGGCCTAAATCCAGTATGACATGTGGTTTTTCCACATGTTGAGAGTATCACATGTGAAATTTCACATGTTGAGAGTATCACAGGTGATGTTTCACATGTGAAATGTATCTCAGATGTTATGAAAAATATAAGGCTCGACGCCTGAGGCCTAAACCACTTATGACTTTGTTTGGGCTGCCACGCCCACAGTTTTGGGTGTCACGTGACCAAACTTCGAAATTCGGGTAGCCCGGCTCACGGGCTTTCCAAAAATATAAGTCTCGACGCCTGAGGCCTAAATCCCAGTTATGACCTTATTTGGGCTGCCACGCCCACAGTTTTGGGTCTAACGTGACCAAACCTCGAAATTCGGGTAGCCCGCCTCAAGGGCTTTCCAAAAATATAAGTCTCGACGCCTGAGGCCTAAATCCCAGTTATGACCTTATTTGGGCTGCCACGCCCACAGTTTTGGGTTTCACGTGACCAAACCTCGAAATTCAAGTAGCCCGCCTCAAGGGCTTTCCAAAAATATAAGTCTCGACGCCTGAGGCCTAAATCCAGTATGACATGTGGTTTTTCCACATGTTGAGAGTATCACATGTGAAATTTCACATGTTGAGAGTATCACAGGTGATGTTTCACATGTGAAATGTATCTCAGATGTTATGAAAAATATAAGGCTCGACGCCTGAGGCCTAAACCACTTATGACTTTGTTTGGGCTGCCACGCCCACAGTTTTGGGTGTCACGTGACCAAACTTCGAAATTCGGGTAGCCCGGCTCACGGGCTTTCCAAAAATATAAGTCTCGACGCCTGAGGCCTAAATCCCAGTTATGACCTTATTTGGGCTGCCACGCCCACAGTTTTGGGTCTAACGTGACCAAACCTCGAAATTCGGGTAGCCCGCCTCAAGGGCTTTCCAAAAATATAAGTCTCGACGCCTGAGGCCTAAATCCCAGTTATGACCTTATTTGGGCTGCCACGCCCACAGTTTTGGGTTTCACGTGACCAAACCTCGAAATTCAAGTAGCCCGCCTCAAGGGCTTTCCAAAAATATAAGTCTCGACGCCTGAGGCCTAAATCCAGTATGACATGTGGTTTTTCCACATGTTGAGAGTATCACATGTGAAATTTCACATGTTGAGAGTATCACAGGTGATGTTTCACATGTGAAATGTATCTCAGATGTTATGAAAAATATAAGGCTCGACGCCTGAGGCCTAAACCACTTATGACTTTGTTTGGGCTGCCACGCCCACAGTTTTGGGTGTCACGTGACCAAACTTCGAAATTCGGGTAGCCCGGCTCACGGGCTTTCCAAAAATATAAGTCTCGACGCCTGAGGCCTAAATCCCAGTTATGACCTTATTTGGGCTGCCACGCCCACAGTTTTGGGTCTAACGTGACCAAACCTCGAAATTCGGGTAGCCCGCCTCAAGGGCTTTCCAAAAATATAAGTCTCGACGCCTGAGGCCTAAATCCCAGTTATGACCTTATTTGGGCTGCCACGCCCACAGTTTTGGGTTTCACGTGACCAAACCTCGAAATTCAAGTAGCCCGCCTCAAGGGCTTTCCAAAAATATAAGTCTCGACGCCTGAGGCCTAAATCCAGTATGACATGTGGTTTTTCCACATGTTGAGAGTATCACATGTGAAATTTCACATGTTGAGAGTATCACAGGTGATGTTTCACATGTGAAATGTATCTCAGATGTTATGAAAAATATAAGGCTCGACGCCTGAGGCCTAAACCACTTATGACTTTGTTTGGGCTGCCACGCCCACAGTTTTGGGTGTCACGTGACCAAACTTCGAAATTCGGGTAGCCCGGCTCACGGGCTTTCCAAAAATATAAGTCTCGACGCCTGAGGCCTAAATCCCAGTTATGACCTTATTTGGGCTGCCACGCCCACAGTTTTGGGTCTAACGTGACCAAACCTCGAAATTCGGGTAGCCCGCCTCAAGGGCTTTCCAAAAATATAAGTCTCGACGCCTGAGGCCTAAATCCCAGTTATGACCTTATTTGGGCTGCCACGCCCACAGTTTTGGGTTTCACGTGACCAAACCTCGAAATTCAAGTAGCCCGCCTCAAGGGCTTTCCAAAAATATAAGTCTCGACGCCTGAGGCCTAAATCCAGTATGACATGTGGTTTTTCCACATGTTGAGAGTATCACATGTGAAATTTCACATGTTGAGAGTATCACAGGTGATGTTTCACATGTGAAATGTATCTCAGATGTTATGAAAAATATAAGGCTCGACGCCTGAGGCCTAAACCACTTATGACTTTGTTTGGGCTGCCACGCCCACAGTTTTGGGTGTCACGTGACCAAACTTCGAAATTCGGGTAGCCCGGCTCACGGGCTTTCCAAAAATATAAGTCTCGACGCCTGAGGCCTAAATCCCAGTTATGACCTTATTTGGGCTGCCACGCCCACAGTTTTGGGTCTAACGTGACCAAACCTCGAAATTCGGGTAGCCCGCCTCAAGGGCTTTCCAAAAATATAAGTCTCGACGCCTGAGGCCTAAATCCCAGTTATGACCTTATTTGGGCTGCCACGCCCACAGTTTTGGGTTTCACGTGACCAAACCTCGAAATTCAAGTAGCCCGCCTCAAGGGCTTTCCAAAAATATAAGTCTCGACGCCTGAGGCCTAAATCCAGTATGACATGTGGTTTTTCCACATGTTGAGAGTATCACATGTGAAATTTCACATGTTGAGAGTATCACAGGTGATGTTTCACATGTGAAATGTATCTCAGATGTTATGAAAAATATAAGGCTCGACGCCTGAGGCCTAAACCACTTATGACTTTGTTTGGGCTGCCACGCCCACAGTTTTGGGTGTCACGTGACCAAACTTCGAAATTCGGGTAGCCCGGCTCACGGGCTTTCCAAAAATATAAGTCTCGACGCCTGAGGCCTAAATCCCAGTTATGACCTTATTTGGGCTGCCACGCCCACAGTTTTGGGTCTAACGTGACCAAACCTCGAAATTCGGGTAGCCCGCCTCAAGGGCTTTCCAAAAATATAAGTCTCGACGCCTGAGGCCTAAATCCCAGTTATGACCTTATTTGGGCTGCCACGCCCACAGTTTTGGGTTTCACGTGACCAAACCTCGAAATTCAAGTAGCCCGCCTCAAGGGCTTTCCAAAAATATAAGTCTCGACGCCTGAGGCCTAAATCCAGTATGACATGTGGTTTTTCCACATGTTGAGAGTATCACATGTGAAATTTCACATGTTGAGAGTATCACAGGTGATGTTTCACATGTGAAATGTATCTCAGATGTTATGAAAAATATAAGGCTCGACGCCTGAGGCCTAAACCACTTATGACTTTGTTTGGGCTGCCACGCCCACAGTTTTGGGTGTCACGTGACCAAACTTCGAAATTCGGGTAGCCCGGCTCACGGGCTTTCCAAAAATATAAGTCTCGACGCCTGAGGCCTAAATCCCAGTTATGACCTTATTTGGGCTGCCACGCCCACAGTTTTGGGTCTAACGTGACCAAACCTCGAAATTCGGGTAGCCCGCCTCAAGGGCTTTCCAAAAATATAAGTCTCGACGCCTGAGGCCTAAATCCCAGTTATGACCTTATTTGGGCTGCCACGCCCACAGTTTTGGGTTTCACGTGACCAAACCTCGAAATTCAAGTAGCCCGCCTCAAGGGCTTTCCAAAAATATAAGTCTCGACGCCTGAGGCCTAAATCCAGTATGACATGTGGTTTTTTCCACATGTTGAGAGTATCACATGTGAAATTTCACATGTTGAGAGTATCACAGGTGATGTTTCACATGTGAAATGTATCTCAGATGTTATGAAAAATATAAGGCTCGACGCCTGAGGCCTAAACCACTTATGACTTTGTTTGGGCTGCCACGCCCACAGTTTTGGGTGTCACGTGACCAAACTTCGAAATTCGGGTAGCCCGGCTCACGGGCTTTCCAAAAATATAAGTCTCGACGCCTGAGGCCTAAATCCCAGTTATGACCTTATTTGGGCTGCCACGCCCACAGTTTTGGGTCTAACGTGACCAAACCTCGAAATTCGGGTAGCCCGCCTCAAGGGCTTTCCAAAAATATAAGTCTCGACGCCTGAGGCCTAAATCCCAGTTATGACCTTATTTGGGCTGCCACGCCCACAGTTTTGGGTTTCACGTGACCAAACCTCGAAATTCAAGTAGCCCGCCTCAAGGGCTTTCCAAAAATATAAGTCTCGACGCCTGAGGCCTAAATCCAGTATGACATGTGGTTTTTCCACATGTTGAGAGTATCACATGTGAAATTTCACATGTTGAGAGTATCACAGGTGATGTTTCACATGTGAAATGTATCTCAGATGTTATGAAAAATATAAGGCTCGACGCCTGAGGCCTAAACCACTTATGACTTTGTTTGGGCTGCCACGCCCACAGTTTTGGGTGTCACGTGACCAAACTTCGAAATTCGGGTAGCCCGGCTCACGGGCTTTCCAAAAATATAAGTCTCGACGCCTGAGGCCTAAATCCCAGTTATGACCTTATTTGGGCTGCCACGCCCACAGTTTTGGGTCTAACGTGACCAAACCTCGAAATTCGGGTAGCCCGCCTCAAGGGCTTTCCAAAAATATAAGTCTCGACGCCTGAGGCCTAAATCCCAGTTATGACCTTATTTGGGCTGCCACGCCCACAGTTTTGGGTTTCACGTGACCAAACCTCGAAATTCAAGTAGCCCGCCTCAAGGGCTTTCCAAAAAATATAAGTCTCGACGCCTGAGGCCTAAATCCAGTATGACATGTGGTTTTTCCACATGTTGAGAGTATCACATGTGAAATTTCACATGTTGAGAGTATCACAGGTGATGTTTCACATGTGAAATGTATCTCAGATGTTATGAAAAATATAAGGCTCGACGCCTGAGGCCTAAACCACTTATGACTTTGTTTGGGCTGCCACGCCCACAGTTTTGGGTGTCACGTGACCAAACTTCGAAATTCGGGTAGCCCGGCTCACGGGCTTTCCAAAAATATAAGTCTCGACGCCTGAGGCCTAAATCCCAGTTATGACCTTATTTGGGCTGCCACGCCCACAGTTTTGGGTCTAACGTGACCAAACCTCGAAATTCGGGTAGCCCGCCTCAAGGGCTTTCCAAAAATATAAGTCTCGACGCCTGAGGCCTAAATCCCAGTTATGACCTTATTTGGGCTGCCACGCCCACAGTTTTGGGTTTCACGTGACCAAACCTCGAAATTCAAGTAGCCCGCCTCAAGGGCTTTCCAAAAATATAAGTCTCGACGCCTGAGGCCTAAATCCAGTATGACATGTGGTTTTTTCCACATGTTGAGAGTATCACATGTGAAATTTCACATGTTGAGAGTATCACAGGTGATGTTTCACATGTGAAATGTATCTCAGATGTTATGAAAAATATAAGGCTCGACGCCTGAGGCCTAAACCACTTATGACTTTGTTTGGGCTGCCACGCCCACAGTTTTGGGTGTCACGTGACCAAACTTCGAAATTCGGGTAGCCCGGCTCACGGGCTTTCCAAAAATATAAGTCTCGACGCCTGAGGCCTAAATCCCAGTTATGACCTTATTTGGGCTGCCACGCCCACAGTTTTGGGTCTAACGTGACCAAACCTCGAAATTCGGGTAGCCCGCCTCAAGGGCTTTCCAAAAATATAAGTCTCGACGCCTGAGGCCTAAATCCCAGTTATGACCTTATTTGGGCTGCCACGCCCACAGTTTTGGGTTTCACGTGACCAAACCTCGAAATTCAAGTAGCCCGCCTCAAGGGCTTTCCAAAAATATAAGTCTCGACGCCTGAGGCCTAAATCCAGTATGACATGTGGTTTTTCCACATGTTGAGAGTATCACATGTGAAATTTCACATGTTGAGAGTATCACAGGTGATGTTTCACATGTGAAATGTATCTCAGATGTTATGAAAAATATAAGGCTCGACGCCTGAGGCCTAAACCACTTATGACTTTGTTTGGGCTGCCACGCCCACAGTTTTGGGTGTCACGTGACCAAACTTCGAAATTCGGGTAGCCCGGCTCACGGGCTTTCCAAAAATATAAGTCTCGACGCCTGAGGCCTAAATCCCAGTTATGACCTTATTTGGGCTGCCACGCCCACAGTTTTGGGTCTAACGTGACCAAACCTCGAAATTCGGGTAGCCCGCCCCTCAAGGGCTTTCCAAAACTCTAAGTCTCGACGCCTGAGGCCTAAATCCCAGTTATGACCTTATTTGGGCTGCCACGCCCACAGTTTTGGGTTTCACGTGACCAAACCTCGAAATTCAAGTAGCCCGCCTCAAGGGCTTTCCAAAAATATAAGTCTCGACGCCTGAGGCCTAAATCCAGTATGACATGTGGTTTTTCCACATGTTGAGAGTATCACATGTGAAATTTCACATGTTGAGAGTATCACAGGTGATGTTTCACATGTGAAATGTATCTCAGATGTTATGAAAAATATAAGTCTCGACGCCTGAGGCCTAAATGCCAGTTATGACTTTATTTGGGCTGCCACGCCCACAGTTTTGGGTGTCACGTGACCAAACTTCGAAATTCGGGTAGCCCGGCTCACGAGCTTTCCAAAAATATAAGTCTCGACGCCTGAGTCCTAAATCCCAGTTATGACCTTATTTGGGCTGCCACGCCCACAGTTTTGGGTATAACGTCACCAAACTTCGAAATTCGGATAGCCCGGCTCAAGAGCTTTCCAAAAATATAAGTCTCGACGCCTGAATCCTAAATCCCAGTTATGACCTTATTTGGGCTGCCACGCCCACAGTTTTGGGTATAACGTCACCAAACTTCGAAATTCGGATAGCCCGGCTCAAGAGCTTTCCAAAAATATAAGTTTCGACGCCTGAGGCGCAAATCCAGCCTGACACGTGGTTTTTCACATGTTGAGGGTATCACATGTGAAATTTCACATGTTGAGAGTATCATATGTGATGTTTCACATGTGAAATGTATCACGGGCCTTCCAAAACTCTAAGTCTCGACGCCTGAGGCCTAAATGCCAGTTATGACTTTATTTGGGCTGCCACGCCCACAGTTTTGGGTGTCACGTGACCAAACTTCGAAATTCGGGTAGCCCGGCTCACGAGCTTTCCAAAAATATAAGTCTCGACGCCTGAGTCCTAAATCCCAGTTATGACCTTATTTGGGCTGCCACGCCCACAGTTTTGGGTATAACGTCACCAAACTTCGAAATTCGGGTAGCCCGCCTCAAGGGCTTTCCAAAAATATAAGTCTCGACGCCTGAGGCCTAAATCCCAGTTATGACCTTATTTGGGCTGCCACGCCCACAGTTTTGGGTTTCACGTGACCAAACCTCGAAATTCAAGTAGCCCGCCTCAAGGGCTTTCCAAAAATATAAGTCTCGACGCCTGAGGCCTAAATCCAGTATGACATGTGGTTTTTCCACATGTTGAGAGTATCACATGTGAAATTTCACATGTTGAGAGTATCACAGGTGATGTTTCACATGTGAAATGTATCTCAGATGTTATGAAAAATATAAGGCTCGACGCCTGAGGCCTAAACCACTTATGACTTTGTTTGGGCTGCCACGCCCACAGTTTTGGGTGTCACGTGACCAAACTTCGAAATTCGGGTAGCCCGGCTCACGGGCTTTCCAAAAATATAAGTCTCGACGCCTGAGGCCTAAATCCCAGTTATGACCTTATTTGGGCTGCCACGCCCACAGTTTTTGGGTCTAACGTGACCAAACCTCGAAATTCGGGTAGCCCGCCTCAAGGGCTTTCCAAAAATATAAGTCTCGACGCCTGAGGCCTAAATCCCAGTTATGACCTTATTTGGGCTGCCACGCCCACAGTTTTGGGTTTCACGTGACCAAACCTCGAAATTCAAGTAGCCCGCCTCAAGGGCTTTCCAAAAATATAAGTCTCGACGCCTGAGGCCTAAATCCAGTATGACATGTGGTTTTTCCACATGTTGAGAGTATCACATGTGAAATTTCACATGTTGAGAGTATCACAGGTGATGTTTCACATGTGAAATGTATCTCAGATGTTATGAAAAATATAAGGCTCGACGCCTGAGGCCTAAACCACTTATGACTTTGTTTGGGCTGCCACGCCCACAGTTTTGGGTGTCACGTGACCAAACTTCGAAATTCGGGTAGCCCGGCTCACGGGCTTTCCAAAAATATAAGTCTCGACGCCTGAGGCCTAAATCCCAGTTATGACCTTATTTGGGCTGCCACGCCCACAGTTTTGGGTCTAACGTGACCAAACCTCGAAATTCGGGTAGCCCGCCTCAAGGGCTTTCCAAAAATATAAGTCTCGACGCCTGAGGCCTAAATCCCAGTTATGACCTTATTTGGGCTGCCACGCCCACAGTTTTGGGTTTCACGTGACCAAACCTCGAAATTCAAGTAGCCCGCCTCAAGGGCTTTCCAAAAATATAAGTCTCGACGCCTGAGGCCTAAATCCAGTATGACATGTGGTTTTTTCCACATGTTGAGAGTATCACATGTGAAATTTCACATGTTGAGAGTATCACAGGTGATGTTTCACATGTGAAATGTATCTCAGATGTTATGAAAAATATAAGGCTCGACGCCTGAGGCCTAAACCACTTATGACTTTGTTTGGGCTGCCACGCCCACAGTTTTGGGTGTCACGTGACCAAACTTCGAAATTCGGGTAGCCCGGCTCACGGGCTTTCCAAAAATATAAGTCTCGACGCCTGAGGCCTAAATCCCAGTTATGACCTTATTTGGGCTGCCACGCCCACAGTTTTGGGTCTAACGTGACCAAACCTCGAAATTCGGGTAGCCCGCCTCAAGGGCTTTCCAAAAATATAAGTCTCGACGCCTGAGGCCTAAATCCCAGTTATGACCTTATTTGGGCTGCCACGCCCACAGTTTTGGGTTTCACGTGACCAAACCTCGAAATTCAAGTAGCCCGCCTCAAGGGCTTTCCAAAAATATAAGTCTCGACGCCTGAGGCCTAAATCCAGTATGACATGTGGTTTTTCCACATGTTGAGAGTATCACATGTGAAATTTCACATGTTGAGAGTATCACAGGTGATGTTTCACATGTGAAATGTATCTCAGATGTTATGAAAAATATAAGGCTCGACGCCTGAGGCCTAAACCACTTATGACTTTGTTTGGGCTGCCACGCCCACAGTTTTGGGTGTCACGTGACCAAACTTCGAAATTCGGGTAGCCCGGCTCACGGGCTTTCCAAAAATATAAGTCTCGACGCCTGAGGCCTAAATCCCAGTTATGACCTTATTTGGGCTGCCACGCCCACAGTTTTGGGTCTAACGTGACCAAACCTCGAAATTCGGGTAGCCCGCCTCAAGGGCTTTCCAAAAATATAAGTCTCGACGCCTGAGGCCTAAATCCCAGTTATGACCTTATTTGGGCTGCCACGCCCACAGTTTTGGGTTTCACGTGACCAAACCTCGAAATTCAAGTAGCCCGCCTCAAGGGCTTTCCAAAAATATAAGTCTCGACGCCTGAGGCCTAAATCCAGTATGACATGTGGTTTTTCCACATGTTGAGAGTATCACATGTGAAATTTCACATGTTGAGAGTATCACAGGTGATGTTTCACATGTGAAATGTATCTCAGATGTTATGAAAAATATAAGGCTCGACGCCTGAGGCCTAAACCACTTATGACTTTGTTTGGGCTGCCACGCCCACAGTTTTGGGTGTCACGTGACCAAACTTCGAAATTCGGGTAGCCCGGCTCACGGGCTTTCCAAAAATATAAGTCTCGACGCCTGAGGCCTAAATCCCAGTTATGACCTTATTTGGGCTGCCACGCCCACAGTTTTGGGTCTAACGTGACCAAACCTCGAAATTCGGGTAGCCCGCCTCAAGGGCTTTCCAAAAATATAAGTCTCGACGCCTGAGGCCTAAATCCCAGTTATGACCTTATTTGGGCTGCCACGCCCACAGTTTTGGGTTTCACGTGACCAAACCTCGAAATTCAAGTAGCCCGCCTCAAGGGCTTTCCAAAAATATAAGTCTCGACGCCTGAGGCCTAAATCCAGTATGACATGTGGTTTTTCCACATGTTGAGAGTATCACATGTGAAATTTCACATGTTGAGAGTATCACAGGTGATGTTTCACATGTGAAATGTATCTCAGATGTTATGAAAAATATAAGGCTCGACGCCTGAGGCCTAAACCACTTATGACTTTGTTTGGGCTGCCACGCCCACAGTTTTGGGTGTCACGTGACCAAACTTCGAAATTCGGGTAGCCCGGCTCACGGGCTTTCCAAAAATATAAGTCTCGACGCCTGAGGCCTAAATCCCAGTTATGACCTTATTTGGGCTGCCACGCCCACAGTTTTGGGTCTAACGTGACCAAACCTCGAAATTCGGGTAGCCCGCCTCAAGGGCTTTCCAAAAATATAAGTCTCGACGCCTGAGGCCTAAATCCCAGTTATGACCTTATTTGGGCTGCCACGCCCACAGTTTTGGGTTTCACGTGACCAAACCTCGAAATTCAAGTAGCCCGCCTCAAGGGCTTTCCAAAAATATAAGTCTCGACGCCTGAGGCCTAAATCCAGTATGACATGTGGTTTTTTCCACATGTTGAGAGTATCACATGTGAAATTTCACATGTTGAGAGTATCACAGGTGATGTTTCACATGTGAAATGTATCTCAGATGTTATGAAAAATATAAGGCTCGACGCCTGAGGCCTAAACCACTTATGACTTTGTTTGGGCTGCCACGCCCACAGTTTTGGGTGTCACGTGACCAAACTTCGAAATTCGGGTAGCCCGGCTCACGGGCTTTCCAAAAATATAAGTCTCGACGCCTGAGGCCTAAATCCCAGTTATGACCTTATTTGGGCTGCCACGCCCACAGTTTTGGGTCTAACGTGACCAAACCTCGAAATTCGGGTAGCCCGCCTCAAGGGCTTTCCAAAAATATAAGTCTCGACGCCTGAGGCCTAAATCCCAGTTATGACCTTATTTGGGCTGCCACGCCCACAGTTTTGGGTTTCACGTGACCAAACCTCGAAATTCAAGTAGCCCGCCTCAAGGGCTTTCCAAAAATATAAGTCTCGACGCCTGAGGCCTAAATCCAGTATGACATGTGGTTTTTCCACATGTTGAGAGTATCACATGTGAAATTTCACATGTTGAGAGTATCACAGGTGATGTTTCACATGTGAAATGTATCTCAGATGTTATGAAAAATATAAGGCTCGACGCCTGAGGCCTAAACCACTTATGACTTTGTTTGGGCTGCCACGCCCACAGTTTTGGGTGTCACGTGACCAAACTTCGAAATTCGGGTAGCCCGGCTCACGGGCTTTCCAAAAATATAAGTCTCGACGCCTGAGGCCTAAATCCCAGTTATGACCTTATTTGGGCTGCCACGCCCACAGTTTTGGGTCTAACGTGACCAAACCTCGAAATTCGGGTAGCCCGCCTCAAGGGCTTTCCAAAAATATAAGTCTCGACGCCTGAGGCCTAAATCCCAGTTATGACCTTATTTGGGCTGCCACGCCCACAGTTTTGGGTTTCACGTGACCAAACCTCGAAATTCAAGTAGCCCGCCTCAAGGGCTTTCCAAAAATATAAGTCTCGACGCCTGAGGCCTAAATCCAGTATGACATGTGGTTTTTCCACATGTTGAGAGTATCACATGTGAAATTTCACATGTTGAGAGTATCACAGGTGATGTTTCACATGTGAAATGTATCTCAGATGTTATGAAAAATATAAGGCTCGACGCCTGAGGCCTAAACCACTTATGACTTTGTTTGGGCTGCCACGCCCACAGTTTTGGGTGTCACGTGACCAAACTTCGAAATTCGGGTAGCCCGGCTCACGGGCTTTCCAAAAATATAAGTCTCGACGCCTGAGGCCTAAATCCCAGTTATGACCTTATTTGGGCTGCCACGCCCACAGTTTTGGGTCTAACGTGACCAAACCTCGAAATTCGGGTAGCCCGCCTCAAGGGCTTTCCAAAAATATAAGTCTCGACGCCTGAGGCCTAAATCCCAGTTATGACCTTATTTGGGCTGCCACGCCCACAGTTTTGGGTTTCACGTGACCAAACCTCGAAATTCAAGTAGCCCGCCTCAAGGGCTTTCCAAAAATATAAGTCTCGACGCCTGAGGCCTAAATCCAGTATGACATGTGGTTTTTCCACATGTTGAGAGTATCACATGTGAAATTTCACATGTTGAGAGTATCACAGGTGATGTTTCACATGTGAAATGTATCTCAGATGTTATGAAAAATATAAGGCTCGACGCCTGAGGCCTAAACCACTTATGACTTTGTTTGGGCTGCCACGCCCACAGTTTTGGGTGTCACGTGACCAAACTTCGAAATTCGGGTAGCCCGGCTCACGGGCTTTCCAAAAATATAAGTCTCGACGCCTGAGGCCTAAATCCCAGTTATGACCTTATTTGGGCTGCCACGCCCACAGTTTTTGGGTCTAACGTGACCAAACCTCGAAATTCGGGTAGCCCGCCTCAAGGGCTTTCCAAAAATATAAGTCTCGACGCCTGAGGCCTAAATCCCAGTTATGACCTTATTTGGGCTGCCACGCCCACAGTTTTGGGTTTCACGTGACCAAACCTCGAAATTCAAGTAGCCCGCCTCAAGGGCTTTCCAAAAATATAAGTCTCGACGCCTGAGGCCTAAATCCAGTATGACATGTGGTTTTTTCCACATGTTGAGAGTATCACATGTGAAATTTCACATGTTGAGAGTATCACAGGTGATGTTTCACATGTGAAATGTATCTCAGATGTTATGAAAAATATAAGGCTCGACGCCTGAGGCCTAAACCACTTATGACTTTGTTTGGGCTGCCACGCCCACAGTTTTGGGTGTCACGTGACCAAACTTCGAAATTCGGGTAGCCCGGCTCACGGGCTTTCCAAAAATATAAGTCTCGACGCCTGAGGCCTAAATCCCAGTTATGACCTTATTTGGGCTGCCACGCCCACAGTTTTGGGTCTAACGTGACCAAACCTCGAAATTCGGGTAGCCCGCCTCAAGGGCTTTCCAAAAATATAAGTCTCGACGCCTGAGGCCTAAATCCCAGTTATGACCTTATTTGGGCTGCCACGCCCACAGTTTTGGGTTTCACGTGACCAAACCTCGAAATTCAAGTAGCCCGCCTCAAGGGCTTTCCAAAATATAAGTCTCGACGCCTGAGGCCTAAATCCAGTATGACATGTGGTTTTTCCACATGTTGAGAGTATCACATGTGAAATTTCACATGTTGAGAGTATCACAGGTGATGTTTCACATGTGAAATGTATCTCAGATGTTATGAAAAATATAAGGCTCGACGCCTGAGGCCTAAACCACTTATGACTTTGTTTGGGCTGCCACGCCCACAGTTTTGGGTGTCACGTGACCAAACTTCGAAATTCGGGTAGCCCGGCTCACGGGCTTTCCAAAAATATAAGTCTCGACGCCTGAGGCCTAAATCCCAGTTATGACCTTATTTGGGCTGCCACGCCCACAGTTTTGGGTCTAACGTGACCAAACCTCGAAATTCGGGTAGCCCGCCTCAAGGGCTTTCCAAAAATATAAGTCTCGACGCCTGAGGCCTAAATCCCAGTTATGACCTTATTTGGGCTGCCACGCCCACAGTTTTGGGTTTCACGTGACCAAACCTCGAAATTCAAGTAGCCCGCCTCAAGGGCTTTCCAAAAATATAAGTCTCGACGCCTGAGGCCTAAATCCAGTATGACATGTGGTTTTTCCACATGTTGAGAGTATCACATGTGAAATTTCACATGTTGAGAGTATCACAGGTGATGTTTCACATGTGAAATGTATCTCAGATGTTATGAAAAATATAAGGCTCGACGCCTGAGGCCTAAACCACTTATGACTTTGTTTGGGCTGCCACGCCCACAGTTTTGGGTGTCACGTGACCAAACTTCGAAATTCGGGTAGCCCGGCTCACGGGCTTTCCAAAAATATAAGTCTCGACGCCTGAGGCCTAAATCCCAGTTATGACCTTATTTGGGCTGCCACGCCCACAGTTTTGGGTCTAACGTGACCAAACCTCGAAATTCGGGTAGCCCGCCTCAAGGGCTTTCCAAAAATATAAGTCTCGACGCCTGAGGCCTAAATCCCAGTTATGACCTTATTTGGGCTGCCACGCCCACAGTTTTGGGTTTTCACGTGACCAAACCTCGAAATTCAAGTAGCCCGCCTCAAGGGCTTTCCAAAAATATAAGTCTCGACGCCTGAGGCCTAAATCCAGTATGACATGTGGTTTTTCCACATGTTGAGAGAGTATCACATGTGAAATTTCACATGTTGAGAGAGTATCACAGGTGATGTTTCACATGTGAAATGTATCTCAGATGTTATGAAAAATATAAGGCTCGACGCCTGAGGCCTAAACCACTTATGACTTTGTTTGGGCTGCCACGCCCACAGTTTTGGGTGTCACGTGACCAAACTTCGAAATTCGGGTAGCCCGGCTCACGGGCTTTCCAAAAATATAAGTCTCGACGCCTGAGGCCTAAATCCCAGTTATGACCTTATTTGGGCTGCCACGCCCACAGTTTTGGGTCTAACGTGACCAAACCTCGAAATTCGGGTAGCCCGCCTCAAGGGCTTTCCAAAAATATAAGTCTCGACGCCTGAGGCCTAAATCCCAGTTATGACCTTATTTGGGCTGCCACGCCCACAGTTTTGGGTTTCACGTGACCAAACCTCGAAATTCAAGTAGCCCGCCTCAAGGGCTTTCCAAAAATATAAGTCTCGACGCCTGAGGCCTAAATCCAGTATGACATGTGGTTTTTCCACATGTTGAGAGTATCACATGTGAAATTTCACATGTTGAGAGTATCACAGGTGATGTTTCACATGTGAAATGTATCTCAGATGTTATGAAAAATATAAGGCTCGACGCCTGAGGCCTAAACCACTTATGACTTTGTTTGGGCTGCCACGCCCACAGTTTTGGGTGTCACGTGACCAAACTTCGAAATTCGGGTAGCCCGGCTCACGGGCTTTCCAAAAATATAAGTCTCGACGCCTGAGGCCTAAATCCCAGTTATGACCTTATTTGGGCTGCCACGCCCACAGTTTTGGGTCTAACGTGACCAAACCTCGAAATTCGGGTAGCCCGCCTCAAGGGCTTTCCAAAAATATAAGTCTCGACGCCTGAGGCCTAAATCCCAGTTATGACCTTATTTGGGCTGCCACGCCCACAGTTTTGGGTTTCACGTGACCAAACCTCGAAATTCAAGTAGCCCGCCTCAAGGGCTTTCCAAAAATATAAGTCTCGACGCCTGAGGCCTAAATCCAGTATGACATGTGGTTTTTTCCACATGTTGAGAGTATCACATGTGAAATTTCACATGTTGAGAGTATCACAGGTGATGTTTCACATGTGAAATGTATCTCAGATGTTATGAAAAATATAAGGCTCGACGCCTGAGGCCTAAACCACTTATGACTTTGTTTGGGCTGCCACGCCCACAGTTTTGGGTGTCACGTGACCAAACTTCGAAATTCGGGTAGCCCGGCTCACGGGCTTTCCAAAAATATAAGTCTCGACGCCTGAGGCCTAAATCCCAGTTATGACCTTATTTGGGCTGCCACGCCCACAGTTTTGGGTCTAACGTGACCAAACCTCGAAATTCGGGTAGCCCGCCTCAAGGGCTTTCCAAAAATATAAGTCTCGACGCCTGAGGCCTAAATCCCAGTTATGACCTTATTTGGGCTGCCACGCCCACAGTTTTGGGTTTCACGTGACCAAACCTCGAAATTCAAGTAGCCCGCCTCAAGGGCTTTCCAAAAATATAAGTCTCGACGCCTGAGGCCTAAATCCAGTATGACATGTGGTTTTTCCACATGTTGAGAGTATCACATGTGAAATTTCACATGTTGAGAGTATCACAGGTGATGTTTCACATGTGAAATGTATCTCAGATGTTATGAAAAATATAAGGCTCGACGCCTGAGGCCTAAACCACTTATGACTTTGTTTGGGCTGCCACGCCCACAGTTTTGGGTGTCACGTGACCAAACTTCGAAATTCGGGTAGCCCGGCTCACGGGCTTTCCAAAAATATAAGTCTCGACGCCTGAGGCCTAAATCCCAGTTATGACCTTATTTGGGCTGCCACGCCCACAGTTTTGGGTCTAACGTGACCAAACCTCGAAATTCGGGTAGCCCGCCTCAAGGGCTTTCCAAAAATATAAGTCTCGACGCCTGAGGCCTAAATCCCAGTTATGACCTTATTTGGGCTGCCACGCCCACAGTTTTGGGTTTCACGTGACCAAACCTCGAAATTCAAGTAGCCCGCCTCAAGGGCTTTCCAAAAATATAAGTCTCGACGCCTGAGGCCTAAATCCAGTATGACATGTGGTTTTTCCACATGTTGAGAGTATCACATGTGAAATTTCACATGTTGAGAGTATCACAGGTGATGTTTCACATGTGAAATGTATCTCAGATGTTATGAAAAATATAAGGCTCGACGCCTGAGGCCTAAACCACTTATGACTTTGTTTGGGCTGCCACGCCCACAGTTTTGGGTGTCACGTGACCAAACTTCGAAATTCGGGTAGCCCGGCTCACGGGCTTTCCAAAAATATAAGTCTCGACGCCTGAGGCCTAAATCCCAGTTATGACCTTATTTGGGCTGCCACGCCCACAGTTTTGGGTCTAACGTGACCAAACCTCGAAATTCGGGTAGCCCGCCTCAAGGGCTTTCCAAAAATATAAGTCTCGACGCCTGAGGCCTAAATCCCAGTTATGACCTTATTTGGGCTGCCACGCCCACAGTTTTGGGTTTCACGTGACCAAACCTCGAAATTCAAGTAGCCCGCCTCAAGGGCTTTCCAAAAATATAAGTCTCGACGCCTGAGGCCTAAATCCAGTATGACATGTGGTTTTTTCCACATGTTGAGAGTATCACATGTGAAATTTCACATGTTGAGAGTATCACAGGTGATGTTTCACATGTGAAATGTATCTCAGATGTTATGAAAAATATAAGGCTCGACGCCTGAGGCCTAAACCACTTATGACTTTGTTTGGGCTGCCACGCCCACAGTTTTGGGTGTCACGTGACCAAACTTCGAAATTCGGGTAGCCCGGCTCACGGGCTTTCCAAAAATATAAGTCTCGACGCCTGAGGCCTAAATCCCAGTTATGACCTTATTTGGGCTGCCACGCCCACAGTTTTGGGTCTAACGTGACCAAACCTCGAAATTCGGGTAGCCCGCCTCAAGGGCTTTCCAAAAATATAAGTCTCGACGCCTGAGGCCTAAATCCCAGTTATGACCTTATTTGGGCTGCCACGCCCACAGTTTTGGGTTTCACGTGACCAAACCTCGAAATTCAAGTAGCCCGCCTCAAGGGCTTTCCAAAAATATAAGTCTCGACGCCTGAGGCCTAAATCCAGTATGACATGTGGTTTTTTCCACATGTTGAGAGTATCACATGTGAAATTTCACATGTTGAGAGTATCACAGGTGATGTTTCACATGTGAAATGTATCTCAGATGTTATGAAAAATATAAGGCTCGACGCCTGAGGCCTAAACCACTTATGACTTTGTTTGGGCTGCCACGCCCACAGTTTTGGGTGTCACGTGACCAAACTTCGAAATTCGGGTAGCCCGGCTCACGGGCTTTCCAAAAATATAAGTCTCGACGCCTGAGGCCTAAATCCCAGTTATGACCTTATTTGGGCTGCCACGCCCACAGTTTTGGGTCTAACGTGACCAAACCTCGAAATTCGGGTAGCCCGCCTCAAGGGCTTTCCAAAAATATAAGTCTCGACGCCTGAGGCCTAAATCCCAGTTATGACCTTATTTGGGCTGCCACGCCCACAGTTTTGGGTTTCACGTGACCAAACCTCGAAATTCAAGTAGCCCGCCTCAAGGGCTTTCCAAAAATATAAGTCTCGACGCCTGAGGCCTAAATCCAGTATGACATGTGGTTTTTCCACATGTTGAGAGTATCACATGTGAAATTTCACATGTTGAGAGTATCACAGGTGATGTTTCACATGTGAAATGTATCTCAGATGTTATGAAAAATATAAGGCTCGACGCCTGAGGCCTAAACCACTTATGACTTTGTTTGGGCTGCCACGCCCACAGTTTTGGGTGTCACGTGACCAAACTTCGAAATTCGGGTAGCCCGGCTCACGGGCTTTCCAAAAATATAAGTCTCGACGCCTGAGGCCTAAATCCCAGTTATGACCTTATTTGGGCTGCCACGCCCACAGTTTTGGGTCTAACGTGACCAAACCTCGAAATTCGGGTAGCCCGCCTCAAGGGCTTTCCAAAAATATAAGTCTCGACGCCTGAGGCCTAAATCCCAGTTATGACCTTATTTGGGCTGCCACGCCCACAGTTTTGGGTTTCACGTGACCAAACCTCGAAATTCAAGTAGCCCGCCTCAAGGGCTTTCCAAAAATATAAGTCTCGACGCCTGAGGCCTAAATCCAGTATGACATGTGGTTTTTCCACATGTTGAGAGTATCACATGTGAAATTTCACATGTTGAGAGTATCACAGGTGATGTTTCACATGTGAAATGTATCTCAGATGTTATGAAAAATATAAGGCTCGACGCCTGAGGCCTAAACCACTTATGACTTTGTTTGGGCTGCCACGCCCACAGTTTTGGGTGTCACGTGACCAAACTTCGAAATTCGGGTAGCCCGGCTCACGGGCTTTCCAAAAATATAAGTCTCGACGCCTGAGGCCTAAATCCCAGTTATGACCTTATTTGGGCTGCCACGCCCACAGTTTTGGGTCTAACGTGACCAAACCTCGAAATTCGGGTAGCCCGCCTCAAGGGCTTTCCAAAAATATAAGTCTCGACGCCTGAGGCCTAAATCCCAGTTATGACCTTATTTGGGCTGCCACGCCCACAGTTTTGGGTTTCACGTGACCAAACCTCGAAATTCAAGTAGCCCGCCTCAAGGGCTTTCCAAAAATATAAGTCTCGACGCCTGAGGCCTAAATCCAGTATGACATGTGGTTTTTCCACATGTTGAGAGTATCACATGTGAAATTTCACATGTTGAGAGTATCACAGGTGATGTTTCACATGTGAAATGTATCTCAGATGTTATGAAAAATATAAGGCTCGACGCCTGAGGCCTAAACCACTTATGACTTTGTTTGGGCTGCCACGCCCACAGTTTTGGGTGTCACGTGACCAAACTTCGAAATTCGGGTAGCCCGGCTCACGGGCTTTCCAAAAATATAAGTCTCGACGCCTGAGGCCTAAATCCCAGTTATGACCTTATTTGGGCTGCCACGCCCACAGTTTTGGGTCTAACGTGACCAAACCTCGAAATTCGGGTAGCCCGCCTCAAGGGCTTTCCAAAAATATAAGTCTCGACGCCTGAGGCCTAAATCCCAGTTATGACCTTATTTGGGCTGCCACGCCCACAGTTTTGGGTTTCACGTGACCAAACCTCGAAATTCAAGTAGCCCGCCTCAAGGGCTTTCCAAAAATATAAGTCTCGACGCCTGAGGCCTAAATCCAGTATGACATGTGGTTTTTCCACATGTTGAGAGTATCACATGTGAAATTTCACATGTTGAGAGTATCACAGGTGATGTTTCACATGTGAAATGTATCTCAGATGTTATGAAAAATATAAGGCTCGACGCCTGAGGCCTAAACCACTTATGACTTTGTTTGGGCTGCCACGCCCACAGTTTTGGGTGTCACGTGACCAAACTTCGAAATTCGGGTAGCCCGGCTCACGGGCTTTCCAAAAATATAAGTCTCGACGCCTGAGGCCTAAATCCCAGTTATGACCTTATTTGGGCTGCCACGCCCACAGTTTTGGGTCTAACGTGACCAAACCTCGAAATTCGGGTAGCCCGCCTCAAGGGCTTTCCAAAAATATAAGTCTCGACGCCTGAGGCCTAAATCCCAGTTATGACCTTATTTGGGCTGCCACGCCCACAGTTTTGGGTTTCACGTGACCAAACCTCGAAATTCAAGTAGCCCGCCTCAAGGGCTTTCCAAAAATATAAGTCTCGACGCCTGAGGCCTAAATCCAGTATGACATGTGGTTTTTCCACATGTTGAGAGTATCACATGTGAAATTTCACATGTTGAGAGTATCACAGGTGATGTTTCACATGTGAAATGTATCTCAGATGTTATGAAAAATATAAGGCTCGACGCCTGAGGCCTAAACCACTTATGACTTTGTTTGGGCTGCCACGCCCACAGTTTTGGGTGTCACGTGACCAAACTTCGAAATTCGGGTAGCCCGGCTCACGGGCTTTCCAAAAATATAAGTCTCGACGCCTGAGGCCTAAATCCCAGTTATGACCTTATTTGGGCTGCCACGCCCACAGTTTTGGGTCTAACGTGACCAAACCTCGAAATTCGGGTAGCCCGCCTCAAGGGCTTTCCAAAAATATAAGTCTCGACGCCTGAGGCCTAAATCCCAGTTATGACCTTATTTGGGCTGCCACGCCCACAGTTTTGGGTTTCACGTGACCAAACCTCGAAATTCAAGTAGCCCGCCTCAAGGGCTTTCCAAAAATATAAGTCTCGACGCCTGAGGCCTAAATCCAGTATGACATGTGGTTTTTCCACATGTTGAGAGTATCACATGTGAAATTTCACATGTTGAGAGTATCACAGGTGATGTTTCACATGTGAAATGTATCTCAGATGTTATGAAAAATATAAGGCTCGACGCCTGAGGCCTAAACCACTTATGACTTTGTTTGGGCTGCCACGCCCACAGTTTTGGGTGTCACGTGACCAAACTTCGAAATTCGGGTAGCCCGGCTCACGGGCTTTCCAAAAATATAAGTCTCGACGCCTGAGGCCTAAATCCCAGTTATGACCTTATTTGGGCTGCCACGCCCACAGTTTTGGGTCTAACGTGACCAAACCTCGAAATTCGGGTAGCCCGCCTCAAGGGCTTTCCAAAAATATAAGTCTCGACGCCTGAGGCCTAAATCCCAGTTATGACCTTATTTGGGCTGCCACGCCCACAGTTTTGGGTTTCACGTGACCAAACCTCGAAATTCAAGTAGCCCGCCTCAAGGGCTTTCCAAAAATATAAGTCTCGACGCCTGAGGCCTAAATCCAGTATGACATGTTTTTTTTCCACATGTTGAGAGTATCACATGTGAAATTTCACATGTTGAGAGTATCACAGGTGATGTTTCACATGTGAAATGTATCTCAGATGTTATGAAAAATATAAGGCTCGACGCCTGAGGCCTAAACCACTTATGACTTTGTTTGGGCTGCCACGCCCACAGTTTTGGGTGTCACGTGACCAAACTTCGAAATTCGGGTAGCCCGGCTCACGGGCTTTCCAAAAATATAAGTCTCGACGCCTGAGGCCTAAATCCCAGTTATGACCTTATTTGGGCTGCCACGCCCACAGTTTTGGGTCTAACGTGACCAAACCTCGAAATTCGGGTAGCCCGCCTCAAGGGCTTTCCAAAAATATAAGTCTCGACGCCTGAGGCCTAAATCCCAGTTATGACCTTATTTGGGCTGCCACGCCCACAGTTTTGGGTTTCACGTGACCAAACCTCGAAATTCAAGTAGCCCGCCTCAAGGGCTTTCCAAAAATATAAGTCTCGACGCCTGAGGCCTAAATCCAGTATGACATGTGGTTTTTCCACATGTTGAGAGTATCACATGTGAAATTTCACATGTTGAGAGTATCACAGGTGATGTTTCACATGTGAAATGTATCTCAGATGTTATGAAAAATATAAGGCTCGACGCCTGAGGCCTAAACCACTTATGACTTTGTTTGGGCTGCCACGCCCACAGTTTTGGGTGTCACGTGACCAAACTTCGAAATTCGGGTAGCCCGGCTCACGGGCTTTCCAAAAATATAAGTCTCGACGCCTGAGGCCTAAATCCCAGTTATGACCTTATTTGGGCTGCCACGCCCACAGTTTTGGGTCTAACGTGACCAAACCTCGAAATTCGGGTAGCCCGCCTCAAGGGCTTTCCAAAAATATAAGTCTCGACGCCTGAGGCCTAAATCCCAGTTATGACCTTATTTGGGCTGCCACGCCCACAGTTTTGGGTTTCACGTGACCAAACCTCGAAATTCAAGTAGCCCGCCTCAAGGGCTTTCCAAAAATATAAGTCTCGACGCCTGAGGCCTAAATCCAGTATGACATGTGGTTTTTCCACATGTTGAGAGTATCACATGTGAAATTTCACATGTTGAGAGTATCACAGGTGATGTTTCACATGTGAAATGTATCTCAGATGTTATGAAAAATATAAGGCTCGACGCCTGAGGCCTAAACCACTTATGACTTTGTTTGGGCTGCCACGCCCACAGTTTTGGGTGTCACGTGACCAAACTTCGAAATTCGGGTAGCCCGGCTCACGGGCTTTCCAAAAATATAAGTCTCGACGCCTGAGGCCTAAATCCCAGTTATGACCTTATTTGGGCTGCCACGCCCACAGTTTTGGGTCTAACGTGACCAAACCTCGAAATTCGGGTAGCCCGCCTCAAGGGCTTTCCAAAAATATAAGTCTCGACGCCTGAGGCCTAAATCCCAGTTATGACCTTATTTGGGCTGCCACGCCCACAGTTTTGGGTTTCACGTGACCAAACCTCGAAATTCAAGTAGCCCGCCTCAAGGGCTTTCCAAAAATATAAGTCTCGACGCCTGAGGCCTAAATCCAGTATGACATGTGGTTTTTCCACATGTTGAGAGTATCACACATGTGAAATTTCACATGTTGAGAGTATCACAGGTGATGTTTCACATGTGAAATGTATCTCAGATGTTATGAAAAATATAAGGCTCGACGCCTGAGGCCTAAACCACTTATGACTTTGTTTGGGCTGCCACGCCCACAGTTTTGGGTGTCACGTGACCAAACTTCGAAATTCGGGTAGCCCGGCTCACGGGCTTTCCAAAAATATAAGTCTCGACGCCTGAGGCCTAAATCCCAGTTATGACCTTATTTGGGCTGCCACGCCCACAGTTTTGGGTCTAACGTGACCAAACCTCGAAATTCGGGTAGCCCGCCTCAAGGGCTTTCCAAAAATATAAGTCTCGACGCCTGAGGCCTAAATCCCAGTTATGACCTTATTTGGGCTGCCACGCCCACAGTTTTGGGTTTCACGTGACCAAACCTCGAAATTCAAGTAGCCCGCCTCAAGGGCTTTCCAAAAATATAAGTCTCGACGCCTGAGGCCTAAATCCAGTATGACATGTGGTTTTTTCCACATGTTGAGAGTATCACATGTGAAATTTCACATGTTGAGAGTATCACAGGTGATGTTTCACATGTGAAATGTATCTCAGATGTTATGAAAAATATAAGGCTCGACGCCTGAGGCCTAAACCACTTATGACTTTGTTTGGGCTGCCACGCCCACAGTTTTGGGTGTCACGTGACCAAACTTCGAAATTCGGGTAGCCCGGCTCACGGGCTTTCCAAAAATATAAGTCTCGACGCCTGAGGCCTAAATCCCAGTTATGACCTTATTTGGGCTGCCACGCCCACAGTTTTGGGTCTAACGTGACCAAACCTCGAAATTCGGGTAGCCCGCCTCAAGGGCTTTCCAAAAATATAAGTCTCGACGCCTGAGGCCTAAATCCCAGTTATGACCTTATTTGGGCTGCCACGCCCACAGTTTTGGGTTTCACGTGACCAAACCTCGAAATTCAAGTAGCCCGCCTCAAGGGCTTTCCAAAAATATAAGTCTCGACGCCTGAGGCCTAAATCCAGTATGACATGTGGTTTTTTCCACATGTTGAGAGTATCACATGTGAAATTTCACATGTTGAGAGTATCACAGGTGATGTTTCACATGTGAAATGTATCTCAGATGTTATGAAAAATATAAGGCTCGACGCCTGAGGCCTAAACCACTTATGACTTTGTTTGGGCTGCCACGCCCACAGTTTTGGGTGTCACGTGACCAAACTTCGAAATTCGGGTAGCCCGGCTCACGGGCTTTCCAAAAATATAAGTCTCGACGCCTGAGGCCTAAATCCCAGTTATGACCTTATTTGGGCTGCCACGCCCACAGTTTTGGGTCTAACGTGACCAAACCTCGAAATTCGGGTAGCCCGCCTCAAGGGCTTTCCAAAAATATAAGTCTCGACGCCTGAGGCCTAAATCCCAGTTATGACCTTATTTGGGCTGCCACGCCCACAGTTTTGGGGTTCACGTGACCAAACCTCGAAATTCAAGTAGCCCGCCTCAAGGGCTTTCCAAAAATATAAGTCTCGACGCCTGAGGCCTAAATCCAGTATGACATGTGGTTTTTCCACATGTTGAGAGTATCACATGTGAAATTTCACATGTTGAGAGTATCACAGGTGATGTTTCACATGTGAAATGTATCTCAGATGTTATGAAAAATATAAGGCTCGACGCCTGAGGCCTAAACCACTTATGACTTTGTTTGGGCTGCCACGCCCACAGTTTTGGGTGTCACGTGACCAAACTTCGAAATTCGGGTAGCCCGGCTCACGGGCTTTCCAAAAATATAAGTCTCGACGCCTGAGGCCTAAATCCCAGTTATGACCTTATTTGGGCTGCCACGCCCACAGTTTTGGGTCTAACGTGACCAAACCTCGAAATTCGGGTAGCCCGCCTCAAGGGCTTTCCAAAAATATAAGTCTCGACGCCTGAGGCCTAAATCCCAGTTATGACCTTATTTGGGCTGCCACGCCCACAGTTTTGGGTTTCACGTGACCAAACCTCGAAATTCAAGTAGCCCGCCTCAAGGGCTTTCCAAAAATATAAGTCTCGACGCCTGAGGCCTAAATCCAGTATGACATGTGGTTTTTCCACATGTTGAGAGTATCACATGTGAAATTTCACATGTTGAGAGTATCACAGGTGATGTTTCACATGTGAAATGTATCTCAGATGTTATGAAAAATATAAGGCTCGACGCCTGAGGCCTAAACCACTTATGACTTTGTTTGGGCTGCCACGCCCACAGTTTTGGGTGTCACGTGACCAAACTTCGAAATTCGGGTAGCCCGGCTCACGGGCTTTCCAAAAATATAAGTCTCGACGCCTGAGGCCTAAATCCCAGTTATGACCTTATTTGGGCTGCCACGCCCACAGTTTTGGGTCTAACGTGACCAAACCTCGAAATTCGGGTAGCCCGCCTCAAGGGCTTTCCAAAAATATAAGTCTCGACGCCTGAGGCCTAAATCCCAGTTATGACCTTATTTGGGCTGCCACGCCCACAGTTTTGGGTTTCACGTGACCAAACCTCGAAATTCAAGTAGCCCGCCTCAAGGGCTTTCCAAAAAATATAAGTCTCGACGCCTGAGGCCTAAATCCAGTATGACATGTGGTTTTTCCACATGTTGAGAGTATCACATGTGAAATTTCACATGTTGAGAGTATCACAGGTGATGTTTCACATGTGAAATGTATCTCAGATGTTATGAAAAATATAAGGCTCGACGCCTGAGGCCTAAACCACTTATGACTTTGTTTGGGCTGCCACGCCCACAGTTTTGGGTGTCACGTGACCAAACTTCGAAATTCGGGTAGCCCGGCTCACGGGCTTTCCAAAAATATAAGTCTCGACGCCTGAGGCCTAAATCCCAGTTATGACCTTATTTGGGCTGCCACGCCCACAGTTTTGGGTCTAACGTGACCAAACCTCGAAATTCGGGTAGCCCGCCTCAAGGGCTTTCCAAAAATATAAGTCTCGACGCCTGAGGCCTAAATCCCAGTTATGACCTTATTTGGGCTGCCACGCCCACAGTTTTGGGTTTTCACGTGACCAAACCTCGAAATTCAAGTAGCCCGCCTCAAGGGCTTTCCAAAAATATAAGTCTCGACGCCTGAGGCCTAAATCCAGTATGACATGTGGTTTTTTCCACATGTTGAGAGTATCACATGTGAAATTTCACATGTTGAGAGTATCACAGGTGATGTTTCACATGTGAAATGTATCTCAGATGTTATGAAAAATATAAGGCTCGACGCCTGAGGCCTAAACCACTTATGACTTTGTTTGGGCTGCCACGCCCACAGTTTTGGGTGTCACGTGACCAAACTTCGAAATTCGGGTAGCCCGGCTCACGGGCTTTCCAAAAATATAAGTCTCGACGCCTGAGGCCTAAATCCCAGTTATGACCTTATTTGGGCTGCCACGCCCACAGTTTTGGGTCTAACGTGACCAAACCTCGAAATTCGGGTAGCCCGCCTCAAGGGCTTTCCAAAAATATAAGTCTCGACGCCTGAGGCCTAAATCCCAGTTATGACCTTATTTGGGCTGCCACGCCCACAGTTTTGGGTTTCACGTGACCAAACCTCGAAATTCAAGTAGCCCGCCTCAAGGGCTTTCCAAAAATATAAGTCTCGACGCCTGAGGCCTAAATCCAGTATGACATGTGGTTTTTCCACATGTTGAGAGTATCACATGTGAAATTTCACATGTTGAGAGTATCACAGGTGATGTTTCACATGTGAAATGTATCTCAGATGTTATGAAAAATATAAGGCTCGACGCCTGAGGCCTAAACCACTTATGACTTTGTTTGGGCTGCCACGCCCACAGTTTTGGGTGTCACGTGACCAAACTTCGAAATTCGGGTAGCCCGGCTCACGGGCTTTCCAAAAATATAAGTCTCGACGCCTGAGGCCTAAATCCCAGTTATGACCTTATTTGGGCTGCCACGCCCACAGTTTTGGGTCTAACGTGACCAAACCTCGAAATTCGGGTAGCCCGCCTCAAGGGCTTTCCAAAAATATAAGTCTCGACGCCTGAGGCCTAAATCCCAGTTATGACCTTATTTGGGCTGCCACGCCCACAGTTTTGGGTTTCACGTGACCAAACCTCGAAATTCAAGTAGCCCGCCTCAAGGGCTTTCCAAAAATATAAGTCTCGACGCCTGAGGCCTAAATCCAGTATGACATGTGGTTTTTCCACATGTTGAGAGTATCACATGTGAAATTTCACATGTTGAGAGTATCACAGGTGATGTTTCACATGTGAAATGTATCTCAGATGTTATGAAAAATATAAGGCTCGACGCCTGAGGCCTAAACCACTTATGACTTTGTTTGGGCTGCCACGCCCACAGTTTTGGGTGTCACGTGACCAAACTTCGAAATTCGGGTAGCCCGGCTCACGGGCTTTCCAAAAATATAAGTCTCGACGCCTGAGGCCTAAATCCCAGTTATGACCTTATTTGGGCTGCCACGCCCACAGTTTTGGGTCTAACGTGACCAAACCTCGAAATTCGGGTAGCCCGCCTCAAGGGCTTTCCAAAAATATAAGTCTCGACGCCTGAGGCCTAAATCCCAGTTATGACCTTATTTGGGCTGCCACGCCCACAGTTTTGGGTTTCACGTGACCAAACCTCGAAATTCAAGTAGCCCGCCTCAAGGGCTTTCCAAAAATATAAGTCTCGACGCCTGAGGCCTAAATCCAGTATGACATGTGGTTTTTCCACATGTTGAGAGTATCACATGTGAAATTTCACATGTTGAGAGTATCACAGGTGATGTTTCACATGTGAAATGTATCTCAGATGTTATGAAAAATATAAGGCTCGACGCCTGAGGCCTAAACCACTTATGACTTTGTTTGGGCTGCCACGCCCACAGTTTTGGGTGTCACGTGACCAAACTTCGAAATTCGGGTAGCCCGGCTCACGGGCTTTCCAAAAATATAAGTCTCGACGCCTGAGGCCTAAATCCCAGTTATGACCTTATTTGGGCTGCCACGCCCACAGTTTTGGGTCTAACGTGACCAAACCTCGAAATTCGGGTAGCCCGCCTCAAGGGCTTTCCAAAAATATAAGTCTCGACGCCTGAGGCCTAAATCCCAGTTATGACCTTATTTGGGCTGCCACGCCCACAGTTTTGGGTTTCACGTGACCAAACCTCGAAATTCAAGTAGCCCGCCTCAAGGGCTTTCCAAAAATATAAGTCTCGACGCCTGAGGCCTAAATCCAGTATGACATGTGGTTTTTCCACATGTTGAGAGTATCACATGTGAAATTTCACATGTTGAGAGTATCACAGGTGATGTTTCACATGTGAAATGTATCTCAGATGTTATGAAAAATATAAGGCTCGACGCCTGAGGCCTAAACCACTTATGACTTTGTTTGGGCTGCCACGCCCACAGTTTTGGGTGTCACGTGACCAAACTTCGAAATTCGGGTAGCCCGGCTCACGGGCTTTCCAAAAATATAAGTCTCGACGCCTGAGGCCTAAATCCCAGTTATGACCTTATTTGGGCTGCCACGCCCACAGTTTTGGGTCTAACGTGACCAAACCTCGAAATTCGGGTAGCCCGCCTCAAGGGCTTTCCAAAAATATAAGTCTCGACGCCTGAGGCCTAAATCCCAGTTATGACCTTATTTGGGCTGCCACGCCCACAGTTTTGGGTTTCACGTGACCAAACCTCGAAATTCAAGTAGCCCGCCTCAAGGGCTTTCCAAAAATATAAGTCTCGACGCCTGAGGCCTAAATCCAGTATGACATGTGGTTTTTCCACATGTTGAGAGTATCACATGTGAAATTTCACATGTTGAGAGTATCACAGGTGATGTTTCACATGTGAAATGTATCTCAGATGTTATGAAAAATATAAGGCTCGACGCCTGAGGCCTAAACCACTTATGACTTTGTTTGGGCTGCCACGCCCACAGTTTTGGGTGTCACGTGACCAAACTTCGAAATTCGGGTAGCCCGGCTCACGGCTTTTCCAAAAATATAAGTCTCGACGCCTGAGGCCTAAATCCCAGTTATGACCTTATTTGGGCTGCCACGCCCACAGTTTTGGGTCTAACGTGACCAAACCTCGAAATTCGGGTAGCCCGCCTCAAGGGCTTTCCAAAAAAATAAGTCTCGACGCCTGAGGCCTAAATCCCAGTTATGACCTTATTTGGGCTGCCACGCCCACAGTTTTGGGTTTCACGTGACCAAACCTCGAAATTCAAGTAGCCCGCCTCAAGGGCTTTCCAAAAATATAAGTCTCGACGCCTGAGGCCTAAATCCAGTATGACATGTGGTTTTTCCACATGTTGAGAGTATCACATGTGAAATTTCACATGTTGAGAGTATCACAGGTGATGTTTCACATGTGAAATGTATCTCAGATGTTATGAAAAATATAAGGCTCGACGCCTGAGGCCTAAACCACTTATGACTTTGTTTGGGCTGCCACGCCCACAGTTTTGGGTGTCACGTGACCAAACTTCGAAATTCGGGTAGCCCGGCTCACGGGCTTTCCAAAAATATAAGTCTCGACGCCTGAGGCCTAAATCCCAGTTATGACCTTATTTGGGCTGCCACGCCCACAGTTTTGGGTCTAACGTGACCAAACCTCGAAATTCGGGTAGCCCGCCTCAAGGGCTTTCCAAAAATATAAGTCTCGACGCCTGAGGCCTAAATCCCAGTTATGACCTTATTTGGGCTGCCACGCCCACAGTTTTGGGTTTCACGTGACCAAACCTCGAAATTCAAGTAGCCCGCCTCAAGGGCTTTCCAAAAATATAAGTCTCGACGCCTGAGGCCTAAATCCAGTATGACATGTGGTTTTTCCACATGTTGAGAGTATCACATGTGAAATTTCACATGTTGAGAGTATCACAGGTGATGTTTCACATGTGAAATGTATCTCAGATGTTATGAAAAATATAAGGCTCGACGCCTGAGGCCTAAACCACTTATGACTTTGTTTGGGCTGCCACGCCCACAGTTTTGGGTGTCACGTGACCAAACTTCGAAATTCGGGTAGCCCGGCTCACGGGCTTTCCAAAAATATAAGTCTCGACGCCTGAGGCCTAAATCCCAGTTATGACCTTATTTGGGCTGCCACGCCCACAGTTTTGGGTCTAACGTGACCAAACCTCGAAATTCGGGTAGCCCGCCTCAAGGGCTTTCCAAAAATATAAGTCTCGACGCCTGAGGCCTAAATCCATTTTATGACCTTATTTGGGCTGCCACGCCCACAGTTTTGGGTTTCACGTGACCAAACCTCGAAATTCAAGTAGCCCGCCTCAAGGGCTTTCCAAAAATATAAGTCTCGACGCCTGAGGCCTAAATCCAGTATGACATGTGGTTTTTCCACATGTTGAGAGTATCACATGTGAAATTTCACATGTTGAGAGTATCACAGGTGATGTTTCACATGTGAAATGTATCTCAGATGTTATGAAAAATATAAGGCTCGACGCCTGAGGCCTAAACCACTTATGACTTTGTTTGGGCTGCCACGCCCACAGTTTTGGGTGTCACGTGACCAAACTTCGAAATTCGGGTAGCCCGGCTCACGGGCTTTCCAAAAATATAAGTCTCGACGCCTGAGGCCTAAATCCCAGTTATGACCTTATTTGGGCTGCCACGCCCACAGTTTTGGGTCTAACGTGACCAAACCTCGAAATTCGGGTAGCCCGCCTCAAGGGCTTTCCAAAAATATAAGTCTCGACGCCTGAGGCCTAAATCCCAGTTATGACCTTATTTGGGCTGCCACGCCCACAGTTTTGGGTTTCACGTGACCAAACCTCGAAATTCAAGTAGCCCGCCTCAAGGGCTTTCCAAAAATATAAGTCTCGACGCCTGAGGCCTAAATCCAGTATGACATGTGGTTTTTCCACATGTTGAGAGTATCACATGTGAAATTTCACATGTTGAGAGTATCACAGGTGATGTTTCACATGTGAAATGTATCTCAGATGTTATGAAAAATATAAGGCTCGACGCCTGAGGCCTAAACCACTTATGACTTTGTTTGGGCTGCCACGCCCACAGTTTTGGGTGTCACGTGACCAAACTTCGAAATTCGGGTAGCCCGGCTCACGGGCTTTCCAAAAATATAAGTCTCGACGCCTGAGGCCTAAATCCCAGTTATGACCTTATTTGGGCTGCCACGCCCACAGTTTTGGGTCTAACGTGACCAAACCTCGAAATTCGGGTAGCCCGCCTCAAGGGCTTTCCAAAAATATAAGTCTCGACGCCTGAGGCCTAAATCCCAGTTATGACCTTATTTGGGCTGCCACGCCCACAGTTTTGGGTTTCACGTGACCAAACCTCGAAATTCAAGTAGCCCGCCTCAAGGGCTTTCCAAAAATATAAGTCTCGACGCCTGAGGCCTAAATCCAGTATGACATGTGGTTTTTCCACATGTTGAGAGTATCACATGTGAAATTTCACATGTTGAGAGTATCACAGGTGATGTTTCACATGTGAAATGTATCTCAGATGTTTTGAAAAAATATAAGTCTCGACGCCTGAGGCCTAAACCACTTATGACTTTGTTTGGGCTGCCACGCCCACAGTTTTGGGTGTCACGTGACCAAACTTCGAAATTCGGGTAGCCCGGCTCACGGGCTTTCCAAAAATATAAGTCTCGACGCCTGAGGCCTAAATCCCAGTTATGACCTTATTTGGGCTGCCACGCCCACAGTTTTGGGTCTAACGTGACCAAACCTCGAAATTCGGGTAGCCCGCCTCAAGGGCTTTCCAAAAATATAAGTCTCGACGCCTGAGGCCTAAATCCCAGTTATGACCTTATTTGGGCTGCCACGCCCACAGTTTTGGGTTTTCACGTGACCAAACCTCGAAATTCAAGTAGCCCGCCTCAAGGGCTTTCCAAAAATATAAGTCTCGACGCCTGAGGCCTAAATCCAGTATGACATGTGGTTTTTCCACATGTTGAGAGTATCACATGTGAAATTTCACATGTTGAGAGTATCACAGGTGATGTTTCACATGTGAAATGTATCTCAGATGTTATGAAAAAATATAAGGCTCGACGCCTGAGGCCTAAACCACTTATGACTTTGTTTGGGCTGCCACGCCCACAGTTTTGGGTGTCACGTGACCAAACTTCGAAATTCGGGTAGCCCGGCTCACGGGCTTTCCAAAAATATAAGTCTCGACGCCTGAGGCCTAAATCCCAGTTATGACCTTATTTGGGCTGCCACGCCCACAGTTTTGGGTTCTAACGTGACCAAACCTCGAAATTCGGGTAGCCCGCCTCAAGGGCTTTCCAAAAATATAAGTCTCGACGCCTGAGGCCTAAATCCCAGTTATGACCTTATTTGGGCTGCCACGCCCACAGTTTTGGGTTTCACGTGACCAAACCTCGAAATTCAAGTAGCCCGCCTCAAGGGCTTTCCAAAAATATAAGTCTCGACGCCTGAGGCCTAAATCCAGTATGACATGTGGTTTTTCCACATGTTGAGAGTATCACATGTGAAATTTCACATGTTGAGAGTATCACAGGTGATGTTTCACATGTGAAATGTATCTCAGATGTTATGAAAAATATAAGGCTCGACGCCTGAGGCCTAAACCACTTATGACTTTGTTTGGGCTGCCACGCCCACAGTTTTGGGTGTCACGTGACCAAACTTCGAAATTCGGGTAGCCCGGCTCACGGGCTTTCCAAAAATATAAGTCTCGACGCCTGAGGCCTAAATCCCAGTTATGACCTTATTTGGGCTGCCACGCCCACAGTTTTGGGTCTAACGTGACCAAACCTCGAAATTCGGGTAGCCCGCCTCAAGGGCTTTCCAAAAATATAAGTCTCGACGCCTGAGGCCTAAATCCCAGTTATGACCTTATTTGGGCTGCCACGCCCACAGTTTTGGGTGTCACGTGACCAAACCTCGAAATTCAAGTAGCCCGCCTCAAGGGCTTTCCAAAAATATAAGTCTCGACGCCTGAGGCCTAAATCCAGTATGACATGTGGTTTTTCCACATGTTGAGAGTATCACATGTGAAATTTCACATGTTGAGAGTATCACAGGTGATGTTTCACATGTGAAATGTATCTCAGATGTTATGAAAAATATAAGGCTCGACGCCTGAGGCCTAAACCACTTATGACTTTGTTTGGGCTGCCACGCCCACAGTGGGTGTCACGTGACCAAACTTCGAAATTCGGGTAGCCCGGCTCACGGGCTTTCCAAAAATATAAGTCTCGACGCCTGAGGCCTAAATCCCAGTTATGACCTTATTTGGGCTGCCACGCCCACAGTTTTGGGTCTAACGTGACCAAACTTCGAAATTCGGGTAGCCCGCCTCAAGGGCTTTCCAAAAATATAAGTCTCGACGCCTGAGGCCTAAATCCCAGTTATGACCTTATTTGGGCTGCCACGCCCACAGTTTTGGGTTTTCACGTGACCAAACCTCGAAATTCAAGTAGCCCGCCTCAAGGGCTTTCCAAAAATATAAGTCTCGACGCCTGAGGCCTAAATCCAGTATGACATGTGGTTTTTCCACATGTTGAGAGTATCACATGTGAAATTTCACATGTTGAGAGTATCACAGGTGATGTTTCACATGTGAAATGTATCTCAGATGTTATGAAAAATATAAGGCTCGACGCCTGAGGCCTAAAACCACTTATGACTTTGTTTGGGCTGCCACGCCCACAGTTTTGGGTGTCACGTGACCAAACTTCGAAATTCGGGTAGCCCGGCTCACGGGCTTTCCAAAAATATAAGTCTCGACGCCTGAGGCCTAAATCCCAGTTATGACCTTATTTGGGCTGCCACGCCCACAGTTTTGGGTCTAACGTGACCAAACCTCGAAATTCGGGTAGCCCGCCTCAAGGGCTTTCCAAAAATATAAGTCTCGACGCCTGAGGCCTAAATCCCCAGTTATGACCTTATTTGGGCTGCCACGCCCACAGTTTTGGGTTTCACGTGACCAAACCTCGAAATTCAAGTAGCCCGCCTCAAGGGCTTTCCAAAAATATAAGTCTCGACGCCTGAGGCCTAAATCCAGTATGACATGTGGTTTTTCCACATGTTGAGAGTATCACATGTGAAATTTCACATGTTGAGAGTATCACAGGTGATGTTTCACATGTGAAATGTATCTCAGATGTTATGAAAAATATAAGGCTCGACGCCTGAGGCCTAAACCACTTATGACTTTGTTTGGGCTGCCACGCCCACAGTTTTGGGTGTCACGTGACCAAACTTCGAAATTCGGGTAGCCCGGCTCACGGGCTTTCCAAAAATATAAGTCTCGACGCCTGAGGCCTAAATCCCCGTTATGACCTTATTTGGGCTGCCACGCCCACAGTTTTGGGTCTAACGTGACCAAACCTCGAAATTCGGGTAGCCCGCCTCAAGGGCTTTCCAAAAATATAAGTCTCGACGCCTGAGGCCTAAATCCCAGTTATGACCTTATTTGGGCTGCCACGCCCACAGTTTTGGGTTTCACGTGACCAAACCTCGAAATTCAAGTAGCCCGCCTCAAGGGCTTTCCAAAAATATAAGTCTCGACGCCTGAGGCCTAAATCCAGTATGACATGTGGTTTTTCCACATGTTGAGAGTATCACATGTGAAATTTCACATGTTGAGAGTATCACAGGTGATGTTTCACATGTGAAATGTATCTCAGATGTTATGAAAAATATAAGGCTCGACGCCTGAGGCCTAAACCACTTATGACTTTGTTTGGGCTGCCACGCCCACAGTTTTGGGTGTCACGTGACCAAACTTCGAAATTCGGGTAGCCCGGCTCACGGGCTTTCCAAAAATATAAGTCTCGACGCCTGAGGCCTAAATCCCAGTTATGACCTTATTTGGGCTGCCACGCCCACAGTTTTGGGTCTAACGTGACCAAACCTCGAAATTCGGGTAGCCCGCCTCAAGGGCTTTCCAAAAATATAAGTCTCGACGCCTGAGGCCTAAATCCCAGTTATGACCTTATTTGGGCTGCCCAGCCCACAGTTTTGGGTTTCACGTGACCAAACCTCGAAATTCAAGTAGCCCGCCTCAAGGGCTTTCCAAAAATATAAGTCTCGACGCCTGAGGCCTAAATCCAGTATGACATGTGGTTTTTCCACATGTTGAGAGTATCACATGTGAAATTTCACATGTTGAGAGTATCACAGGTGATGTTTCACATGTGAAATGTATCTCAGATGTTATGAAAAATATAAGGCTCGACGCCTGAGGCCTAAACCACTTATGACTTTGTTTGGGCTGCCACGCCCACAGTTTTGGGTGTCACGTGACCAAACTTCGAAATTCGGGTAGCCCGGCTCACGGGCTTTCCAAAAATATAAGTCTCGACGCCTGAGGCCTAAATCCCAGTTATGACCTTATTTGGGCTGCCACGCCCACAGTTTTGGGTCTAACGTGACCAAACCTCGAAATTCGGGTAGCCCGCCCTCAAGGGCTTTCCCAAAAATATAAGTCTCGACGCCTGAGGCCTAAATCCCAGTTATGACCTTATTTTGGGCTGCCACGCCCACAGTTTTGGGTTTCACGTGACCAAACCTCGAAATTCAAGTAGCCCGCCTCAAGGGCTTTACCAAAAATATAAGTCTCGACGCCTGAGGCCTAAATCCAGTATGACATGTGGTTTTTTCCACATGTTGAGAGTATCACATGTGAAATTTCACATGTTGAGAGTATCACAGGTGATGTTTCACATGTGAAATGTATCTCAGATGTTATGAAAAATATAAGGCTCGACGCCTGAGGCCTAAACCACTTATGACTTTGTTTGGGCTGCCACGCCCACAGTTTTGGGTGTCACGTGACCAAACTTCGAAATTCGGGTAGCCCGGCTCACGGGCTTTCCAAAAATATAAGTCTCGACGCCTGAGGCCTAAATCCCAGTTATGACCTTATTTGGGCTGCCACGCCCACAGTTTTGGGTCTAACGTGACCAAACCTCGAAATTCGGGTAGCCCGCCTCAAGGGCTTTCCAAAAATATAAGTCTCGACGCCTGAGGCCTAAATCCCAGTTATGACCTTATTTGGGCTGCCACGCCCACAGTTTTGGGTTTCACGTGACCAAACCTCGAAATTCAAGTAGCCCGCCTCAAGGGCTTTTCCAAAAATATAAGTCTCGACGCCTGAGGCCTAAATCCAGTATGACATGTGGTTTTTCCACATGTTGAGAGTATCACATGTGAAATTTCACATGTTGAGAGTAATCACAGGTGATGTTTCACATGTGAAATGTATCTCAGATGTTATGAAAAATATAAGGCTCGACGCCTGAGGCCTAAACCACTTATGACTTTGTTTGGGCTGCCACGCCCACAGTTTTGGGTGTCACGTGACCAAACTTCGAAATTCGGGTAGCCCGGCTCACGGGCTTTCCAAAAATATAAGTCTCGACGCCTGAGGCCTAAATCCCAGTTATGACCTTATTTGGGCTGCCACGCCCACAGTTTTGGGTATAACGTGACCAAACTTCGAAATTCGGGTAGCCCGGCTCAAGGGCTTTCCAAAAATATAAGTCTCGACGCCTGAGGCCTAAATCCCAGTTATGACCTTATTTGGGCTGCCACGCCCACAGTTTTGGGTTTCACGTGACCAAACCTCGAAATTCAAGTAGCCCGCCTCAAGGGCTTTCCAAAAATATAAGTCTCGACGCCTGAGGCCTAAATCCAGTATGACATGTTTTTTCCACATGTTGAGAGTATCACATGTGAAATTTCACATGTTGAGAGTATCACAGTGATGTTTCACATGTGAAATGTATCTCAGATGTTATGAAAAATATAAGGCTCGACGCCTGAGGCCTAAACCACTTATGAACCCAACCAAACATCGAAATTCAGGTAGCCCCCTCAAAAAAAATAAGTCTGACGCCTGAGGCCCTGAGGCCTAAATCCCAGTTATGACCTTATTTGGGCTGCCACGCCCACACAAAACCCACCAAACCTCGAAATTCAAGTAGCCCGCACAAGGGCCAAAAAAAACCGACGCCTGAGGCTAAAATCCAGTATGACATGTGTTTTTCCACATGTTGAAATCACAAAAAAACACACAGGTGATATTTCAAATTTTCAGAAGAAAAATATAAGGCTCGACGCCTGAGGCCTAAACCACTTTATGACTTTGTTTGGGCTGCCACGCCCACAGTTTTGGGTGTCACGTGACCAAACTTCGAAATTCGGGTAGCCCGAGCTCACGGGCTTTCCAAAAATATAAGTCTCGACGCCTGAGGCCTAAATCCCAGTTATGACCTTATTTGGGCTGCCACGCCCACAGTTTTGGGTCTAACGTGACCAAACCTCGAAATTCGGTAGCCCGCCTCAAGGGCTTTCCAAAAATATAAGTCTCGACGCCTGAGGCCTAAATCCCAGTTATGACCTTATTTGGGCTGCCACGCCCACAGTTTTGGGTTTCACGTGACCAAACCTCGAAATTCAAGTAGCCCGCCTCAAGGGCTTTCCAAAAATATAAGTCTCGACGCCTGAGGCCTAAATCCAGTATGACATGTGGTTTTTCCACATGTTGAGAGTATCACATGTGAAATTTCACATGTTGAGAGTATCACAGGTGATGTTTCACATGTGAAATGTATCTCAGATGTTATGAAAAATATAAGGCTCGACGCCTGAGGCCTAAACCACTTATGACTTTGTTTGGGCTGCCACGCCCACAGTTTTGGGTGTCACGTGACCAAACTTCGAAATTCGGGTAGCCCGGCTCACGGGCTTTCCAAAAATATAAGTCTCGACGCCTGAGGCCTAAATTCCCAGTTATGACCTTATTTGGGCTGCCACGCCCACAGTTTTGGGTCTAACGTGACCAAACCTCGAAATTCGGGTAGCCCGCCTCAAGGGCTTTCCAAAAATATAAGTCTCGAACGCCTGAGGCCTAAATCCCAGTTGATGACCTTATTTGGGCTGCCACGCCCACAGTTTTGGGGTTTCACGTGACCAAACCTCGAAATTCAAGTAGCCCGCCTCAAGGGCTTTCCAAAAATATAAGTCTCGACGCCTGAGGCCTAAATCCAGTATGACATGTGGTTTTTCCACATGTTGAGAGTATCACATGTGAAATTTCACATTGTTGAGAGTATCACAGGTGAATGTTTCACATGTGAAATGTATCTCAGATGTTATGAAAAATATAAGGCTCGACGCTCTGAGGCCTAAACCACTTATGACTTTGTTTGGGCTGCCACGCCCACAGTTTTGGGTGTCACGTGACCAAACTTCGAAATTCGGGTAGCCCGGCTCACGGGCTTTCCAAAAATAATAAGTCTCGACGCCTGAGGCCTAAAATCCCAGTTTATGACCTTATTTGGGCTGCCACGGCCCACAGTTTTGGGTCTAACGTGACCAAACCTCGAAATTCGGGTAGCCCGCCTCAAGGGCTTTCCAAAAATATAAGTCTCGACGCCTGAGGCCTAAATCCCAGTTATGACCTTATTTGGGCTGCCACGCCCACAGTTTTGGGTTTCACGTGACCAAACCTCGAAATTCAAGTAGCCCGCCTCAAGGGCTTTCCAAAAATATAAGTCTCGACGGCCTGAGGCCTAAATCCAGTATGACATGTGGTTTTTCCACATGTTGAGAGTATCACATGTGAAATTTCACATGTTGAGAGTATCACAGGTGATGTTTCACATGTGAAATGTATCTCAGATGTTATGAAAAATATAAGGCTCGACGCCTGAGGCCTAAAACCACTTATGACTTTGTTTGGGCTGCCACGCCCACAGTTTTAGGGTTGTCACGTGACCAAACTTCGAAATTCGGGTAGCCCGGCTCACGGGCTTTCCAAAAATATATAAGTCTCGACGCCTGAGGCCTAAATCCCAGTTATGACCTTATTTGGGCTGCCACGCCCACAGTTTTGGGTCTAACGTGACCAAACCTCGAAATTCGGGTAGCCCGCCTCAAGGGCTTTCCAAAAATATAAGTCTCGGACGCCTGAGGCCTAAATCCCAGTTATGACCTTATTTGGGCTGCCAAGCCCACAGTTTTGGGTTTCACGTGACCAAACCTCGAAATTCAAGTAGCCCGCCTCAAGGGCTTTCCAAAAATATAAGTCTCGAAGCCTGAGGCCTAAATCAGTATGACATGTGGTTTTTCCACATGTTGAGAGTATCACATGTGAAATTTTCACATGTTGAGAGTATCACAGGTGATGTTTCACATGTGAAATGTATCTCAGATGTTATGAAAAATATAAGGCTCGACGCCTGAGGCCTAAACCACTTATGACTTTGTTTGGGCTGCCACGCCCACAGTTTTGGGTGTCACGTGACCAAACTTCGAAATTCGGGTAGCCCGGCTCACGGGCTTTCCAAAAATATAAGTCTCGACGCCGACGCCTGAGGCCTAAATCCCAGTTATGACCTTATTTGGGCTGCCACGCCCACAGTTTTGGGTCTAACGTGACCAAACCTCGAAATTCGGGTAGCCCGCCTCAAAGGGCTTTCCAAAAATATAAGTCTCGACGCCTGAGGCCTAAATCCCAGTTATGACCTTATTTGGGCTGCCACGCCCACAGTTTTGGGTTTCAACGTGACCAAACCTCGAAATTCAAGTAGCCCGCCTCAAGGGCTTTCCAAAAATATAAGTCTCGACGCCTGAGGCCTCTAAATCCAGTATGACATGTGGTTTTTCCACATGTTGAGAGTATCACATGTGAAATTTCACATGTTGAGAGTATCACAGGTGATGTTTCACATGTGAAATGTATCTCAGATGTTATGAAAAATATAAGGCTCGACGCCTGAGGCCTAAACCACTTATGACTTTGTTTGGCTGCCACGCCCACAGTTTTGGGTGTCACGTGACCAAACTTCGAAATTCGGGTAGCCCGGCTCACGGGCTTTCCAAAAATATAAGTCTCCGACGCCTGAGGCCTAAATCCCAGTTATGACCTTATTTGGGCTGCCACGCCCACAGTTTTGGGTCTAACGTGACCAAACCTCGAAATTCGGGTAGCCCGCCTCAAGGGCTTTCCAAAAATATAAGTCCTCGACGCCTGAGGCCTAAATCCCAGTTATGACCTTATTTGGGCTGCCACGCCCACAGTTTTGGGTTTTCACGTGACCAAACCTCGAAATTCAAGTAGCCCGCCTCAAGGCTTTCCAAAAATATAAGTCTCGACGCCTGAGGCCTAAATCCAGTATTACATGTGTTTTTTCCACATGTTGAGAGTATCACATGTGAAATTTCACATGTTGAGAGTATCACAGGTGATGTTTCACATGTGAAATGTATCTCAGATGTTATGAAAAATATAAGGCTCGACGCCTGAGGCCTAAACCACTTATGACTTTGTTTGGGCTGCCACTCCCACAGTTTTGGGTGTCACGTGACGCAAACTTCGAAATTCGGGTAGCCCGGCTCACGGCTTTCCAAAAATATAAGTCTCGACGCCTGAGGCCTAAATCCCAGTTATGACCCTTATTTGGGCTGCCACGCCCCACAGTTTTGGTCTAACGTGACCCAAACCTCGAAATTCGGGTAGCCCGCCTCAAGGGCTTTCCAAAAATATAAGTCTCGACGCCTGAGGCCTAAATCCCAGTTATGACCTTATTTGGGCTGCCACGCCCACAGTTTTGGTTTCACGTGACCAAACCTCGAAATTCAAGTAGCCCGCCTCAAGGGCTTTCCAAAAATATAAGTCTCGACGCCTGAGGCCTAAATCCAGTATGACATGTGGTTTTTCCACATGTTGAGAGTATCACATGTGAAATTTCACATGTTGAGAGTAGTCACAGGTGATGTTTCACATGTGAAATGTATCTCAGATGTTATGAAAAATATAAGGCTCGACGCCTGAGGCCTAAACCACTTATGACTTTGTTTGGGCTGCCACGCCCACAGTTTTTGGTGTCACGTGACCAAACTTCGAAATTCGGGTAGCCCGGCTCACGGGCTTTCCAAAAATATAAGTCTCGACGCCTGAGGCCTAAATCCCAGTTATGACCTTATTTGGGCTGCCACGCCCACAGTTTTGGGTTTCACGTGACCAAACCTCGAAATTCAAGTAGCCCGCCTCACGGGCTTTCCAAAAATATAAGTCTCGACGCCTGAGGCCTAAATCCCAGTTATGACCTTATTTGGGCTGCCACGCCCACAGTTTTGGGTTTCACGTGACCAAACCTCGAAATTCAAGTAGCCCGCCTCAAGGGCTTTCCAAAAATATAAGTCTCGACGCCTGAGGCCTAAATCCCAGTTATGACATTTGTGCCGCGCCCACAGTTTTGAGCAGTATCACATGTGAAATTTCACATGTTGAGAGTATCACAGGTGATGTTTCACATGTTGAAATGTATCTCAGATGTTATGAAAAATATAAGGCTCGACGCCTGAGCCTAAACCACTTATGACTTTGTTTGGGCTGCCACGCCCACAGTTTTGGGTGTCACGTGACCAAACTTCGAAATTCGGGTAGCCCGGCTCACGGGCTTTCCAAAAATATAAGTCTCGACGCCTGAGGCCTAAATCCCAGTTATGACCTTATTTGGGCTGGCCACGCCCACAGTTTTGGGTCTAACGTGACCAAACCTCGAAATTCGGGTAGCCCGCCTCAAGGGCTTTCCAAAAATATAAGTCTCGACGCCTGAGGCCTAAATCCCAGTTTATGACCTTATTTGGGCTGCCACGCCCACAGTTTTGGGTTTCACGTGACCAAACCTCGAAATTCAAGTAGCCCGCCTCAAGGGCTTTCCAAAAATATAAGTCTCGACGCCTGAGGCCTAAATCCAGTATGACATGTGGTTTTTCCACATGTTGAGAGTATCACATGTGAAATTTTCACATGTTGAGAGTATCACAGGTGATGTTTCACATGTGAAATGTATCTCAGATGTTATGAAAAATATAAGGCTCGACGCCTGAGGCCTAAACCACTTATGACTTTGTTTGGGCTGCCACGCCCACAGTTTTGGGTGTCACGTGACCAAACTTCGAAATTCGGTAGCCCGGCTCACGGGCTTTCCAAAAATATAAGTCTCCGACGCCTGAGGCCTAAATCCCAGTTATGACCTTATTTGGGCTGCCACGCCCACAGTTTTGGGTCTAACGTGACCAAAACCTCGAAATTCGGGTAGCCCGCCTCAAGGGCTTTCCAAAAATATAAGTCTCGACGCCTGAGGCCTAAATCCCAGTTATGACCTTATTTTGGGCTGCCACGCCCACATTTTTGGGCTTTCACGTGACCAAACCTCGAAATTCAAGTAGCCCGCCTCAAGGCTTTCCAAAAAATATTAAGTCACGACGCCTGAGGCCTAAATCCAGTATGACATGTGGTTTTTTTCCACATGTTGAGAGTATCACATGTGAAATTTTCACATGTTGAGAGTATCTCAGGTGATGTTTCACATGTGAAATGTATCTCAGATGTTATGAAAAATATAAGGCTCGACGCCTGAGGCCTAAACCACTTATGACTTTGTTTGGGCTGCCACGCCCACAGTTTTGGGTGTCACGTGACCAAACTTCGAAATTCGGGTAGCCCGGCTCACGGGCTTTCCAAAAATATAAGTCTCGACGCCTGAGGCCTAAATCCCAGTTATGACCTTATTTGGGCTGCCACGCACCCACATTTGGGTCTAACGTGACCAAACCTCGAAATTCGGGTTATCCCGACTCAAGGGCTTTCCAACAATATAAGTCTCGACGCCTGAGGCCTAAATCCCAGTTATGACCTTATTTGGGCTGCCACGCCCACAGTTTTGGGTTTCACGTGACCAAACCTCGAAATTCAAGTAGCCCGCCTCAAGGGCTTTCCAAAAATATAAGTCTCGACGCCTGAGGCCTAAATCCAGTATGACATGTGTTTTTTCCACATGTTGAGAGTATCACATGTGAAATTTCACATGTTGAGAGTATCACAGGTGATGTTTCACATGTGAAATGTATCTCAGATGTTATGAAAAATATAAGGCTCGACGCCTGAGGCCTAAACCACTTATGACTTTGTTTGGGCTGCCACGCCCACAGTTTTGGGTGTCACGTGACCAAACTTCGAAATTCGGGTAGCCCGGCTCACGAGCTTTCCAAAAAATATAAGTCTCGACGCCTGAGTCCTAAATCCCAGTTATGACCTTATTTGGGCTGCCACGCCCACAGTTTTGGGTCTAACGTGACCAAACCTCGAAATTCGGGTAGCCCGCCTCAAGGGCTTTCCAAAAATATAAGTCTCGACGCCTGAGGCCTAAATCCCAGTTATGACCTTATTTGGGCTGCCACGCCCACAGTTTTTGGGTTTCACGTGACCAAACCTCGAAATTCAAGTAGCCCGCCTCAAGGGCTTTCCAAAAATATAAGTCTCGACGCCTGAGGCCTAAATCCAGTATGACATGTGGTTTTTCCACATGTTGAGAGTATCACATGTGAAATTTCACATGTTGAGAGTATCACAGGTGATGTTTCACATGTGAAATGTATCTCAGATGTTATGACAAAAATAATAGCTCGACGCCTGATCCTAAAACACTTATGACTTTGTTTGGGCTGCCACGCCCACAGTTTTGGGTCTAACGTGACCAAACCTCGAAATTCGGGTAGCCCGGCTCACAGGCTTTCCAAAAATATAAGTCTCGACGCCTGAGGCCTAAATCCCAGTTATGACCTTATTTGGGCTGCCACGCCCACAGTTTTGGGTCTAACGTGACCAAACTTGGAAATTCGGATAGCCCGGCTCACGGGCTTTCCAAAAATATAAGTCTCGACCCCTGAGTCCTAAACCCCAGTTATGACCTTATTTGGGCTGCCACGCCCACAGTTTTTGGGTTTTCACGTGACCAAAACCTCGAAATTCAAGTAGCCCGCCTCCAAGGGCTTTCCAAAAATATAAGTCTCGGGCTCGAACGCCTGAGGCCTAAATCCAGTATGACATGTGGTTTTTTCCACATGTTGAGAGTATCACATGTGAAAATTTTCACATGTTGAGAGTATCACAGGTGATGTTTCACATGTGTAAATGTATCTCAGAATGTTTATTGAAAAATATAAGGCTCGACGCCTGAGGCCTAAACCACTTATGACTTTGTTTGGGCTGCCACGCCCACAGTTTTGGTGGTCACGTGACCAAAACTTCGAAATTCGGGTAGCCCGGCTCACGGGCTTTCCAAAAATATAAGTCTCGACGCCTGAGGTTGCCAAAATCCCAGTTATGACCTTAATTTGGGCTGCCACGCCCACAGTTTTGGGTCTAACGTGACCTAAACCTCGAAATTCGGGTACCCCCGCCTCAAGGGCTTTCCAAAAAACATAAGTCTCGACGCCTGAGGCCTAAATCCCAGTTATGACCTTATTTGGGCTGCCACGCCCACAGTTTTGGGTTTCACGTGACCAAACCTCGAAATTCAAGTAGCCCGCCTCAAGGCTTTCCAAAAATATAAGTCTCGACGCCTGAGGCCTAAATCCAGTATGACATGTGGTTTTTCCACATGTTGAGATATCACATGTGAAATTTCACATTGTTGAGAGTATCACAGGTGATGTTTTCACATGTTGAAATGTATCTCAGATGTTATGAAAAATATAAGGCTCGACGCCTGAGGCCTAAACCACTTAATGACTTTGTTTGGGCTGCCACGCCCACAGTTTTGGGTGTCACGTGACGCAAACATTCGAAATTCGGGTAGCCCGGCTCACGGCATTCCAAAAATATAAGTCTCGACGCCCTGAGGCCTAAATCCCAGTTATGACCTTATTTGGGCTGCCACGCCCACAGTTTTGGGTCTAACGTGACCAAGACCTCGAAATTCGGGTAGCCCGCCTCAAGGGCATTTTCCAAAAATATAAGTCATCGACGCCAGAGGCCTAAATCCCAGTTATGACCTTATTTGGGCTGCCACGCCCACAGGTTTTGGGTTTCACGTGACCAAACCTCGAAATCAAGTAGCCCGCCTCAAGGGCTTTCCAAAAATATAAGTCTCGACGCCTGAGGCCTAAATCCAGTATGACATGTAGGTTTTTTCCACAATGTTGAGAGTATCACATGTGAAATTTCACATGTTGAGAGTATCACAGGTGATGTTTCACATGTGAAATGTATCTCAGATGTTATGAAAAAAAATATAAGGCTCCGACGCCTGAGGCCTAAACCACTTATGACTTTGTTGGCTGCCACGCCCACAGTTTTGGGTGTCACGTGACCAAACTTCGAAATTCGGGTAGCCCGCTCACGGGCTTTCCAAAATATATAAGACTCGACGCCCTGAGGCCTAAATCCCAGTTATGACCTTATTTGGGCTGCCACGCCCACAGTTTTGGGTCTAAACGTGACCAAACCCTCGAAATTCGGGTAGCCCGCCTCAAGGGCTTTTCCAAAAATATAAAGTCTCGACGCCTGAGGCCTAAATCCCAGTTATGACCTTATTTGGGCTGCCACGCCCACGTTTTGGCTGCCGTGGTTTCACGTACCTCGAAATTCAAGTAGCCCGCCGCTCACGCCTCAGGTTTCCAAAAATATAAGTCTCCGACGCCAGAGGCCTAAATCCAGTATGACATGTGGTTTTTCCACTTGTTGAGAGTATCACATGTGAAATTTCACATGTTGAGAGTATCACAGGTGATGTTTTTCACATGTGAAATGTATCTCAGATGTTATGAAAAATATAAGGCTCGACGCCTGAGGCCTAAACCATTATGACTTTGTTTGGGCTGCCACGCCCACAGTTTTGGGTGTCACGTGACCAAACTTCGAAATTCGGGTAGCCCGGGCTCACGGGCTTTCCAAAAATATAAGTCTCGGACGCCTGAGGCCTAAAAATCCCAGTTATGACCTATTTTGCGGCTGCCACGCCCACAGTTTTGGGGTTCTAACGTGACCAAACCTCGAAAATTTCGGGCTAGCCCGCCTCAAGGGTGCTTTCCCCAAAAAATATAAGGTCTCGACGCCTGAAGGCCTGAAATTCCTAAAATCGCCAGTTATGACCTTATTTGAGGCTGCCAACGCCCACAGTTTTGGTTTTTCACCGTGACCAACAACCTCGAAATTTCAAGTAGCCCCCGCCTCAATGGGCTTTCCAAAAATATAAGTCCCTCGACGCCTGAGGGGCCCTAAATCCAGGATGACATGTTGGTTTTTCCACATGTTGAGAGTATCACATATGTGAAATTTTCACAATGTTGAGAGTATCACAGGTGATGTTTCACAAGGTGAAATGTATCTCAGATGTTATGAAAAATATAAGGCTCGACGCCTGGAGGCCTCTACTTCTAAACCAACCTTATGACTTTGTTTGGGCCTGCCCACCTGCCCCACAGTTTTGGGTGTCACAGTGACCAAACTTCGAAATTCGGGTAGCCCGGCTCACGGGCTTTCCAAAAATATATGTCTCGACGCCTGAGGCCTAAATCCAGTTCTATGACCTTATTTGGGATGCCCGCCCACAGTTTTGGGGTCTTAACTTGACCAAACCTCGAATTCGGGTAGCCCGCCTCAACGGGCTTTCCAAAAAATATAAGTCTCGACGAGATCCTGAGGCCCTAAAAAATCCCAGTTTATGACCTCTTATTTGGGCTTGCCACGGCCCAACAGTTTTTGAGTCTATCAACGGTGGACCAAACCTCGAAGATTCGGGGTAGCCCAGCCTCAAGGGCTGTCCAAAAATAAAGTCTCGACGCCTGAGGCCTAAATCCCCAGTTATGACCTTATTTGGCTGCCACGCCCACAGTTTTGGTTTCACACGTGACCAAAGACCTTCGAATTCAAGTAGCCCGCCTCAAGGGGGGGGGGGGCTTTCCAAAAATATAAAGTCTCGACGCCTGAGGCCCTAAATCCAGTATGACATGTGGGTTTGGTTCCACATTCAAAGTTGAGAAGTATCACAATGATGAAATTTTCACATGTTGAGAGTATCAACAGGAGTGATGTTTCCACATGTGAAATGTATTTCTCAGATGTTATGAAAAATATAAGGCTCGACGCCTCGACCCAGAGGCCTAAACCACGTTATGACCTTTGTGTTGGGGCTGCCACGCCCACATGTTTTTGGGTGTCACGTGACCAAACTTCGAAATTCGGGTAGCCCGGCTCACGGGCTTTCCCAAAAATATAAGGGTCTCGACGCCTGAGGGCCATAAATCCCAGTTATTGACCTTATTTGGGCTCGAGCCACGCCCACAGTCTTTTGGCGGTCTAACGTGACCCAAACCTCGAAAATTCGGGTAGCCCGCCTCAAGGGCTTTCCAAAAATATAAAGTCTCGACGCCTGAGGCACTAAATCCCAGTTATGACCTTATTTGGGCTGGACGCCCACAGTTTGGATAAAGGGGTAAGGGGTTGGGGTGAGAGGGGTGGGAGGCCCAGGGGGGTGGGGGCAATTGAATAGGTGGGGGGGATTGGGAGTTGGGTGGGGCGAGTCTGGGGGGGGTGGTGCTGCCACGGCCCCACTAGTTTTTGGGTTTCACGTGACCAAACCTCCGAAATTCTAGTAGCCCGCCTCACAGGGCTTTCCAAAAATATAAGTTCTCGACGACCTGAGGCCTAAATCCAGTATGACATGTGAGTTTTTTCCCACATGTTTGAGAGAAAGGAATCACATGTGAAATTTCCACATGTTTGAGAGTTATCACACAGGTGATGTTTCACATGTGCAAATGTATCTCAGATGATCATGAAAAAATATAAGGCTCGAACGCCTGAGGCCTAAAACCACCTTATGACTTTGTTTGGGCTGCCACGCCCCCACAGTTTTGTGGTTTGTCACGTGACCCAAACTTTCAGAAATTTCGGGTAGCCCGGCCTCACGGGCTTTCCAAAAAATATTAAGTCTCGAAACGCCTGAGGCCTAAATCCCAGTTATGACCATTATTTGGAGCTGCCACGCCCACAGGTTTTGGGTCTAACGTGACCAAACCTCGAAATTCGGGTAGCCCCGCCTCAAGGGCTTTCCAAAAATATAAGTCTCGAGCCTGAGGCCTAAATCCCAGGTTATGGACCTTATTTGGGCTGCCACCACGCCCACAGTTTTTTGGGTTTCACGTGAACCAAAACCTCGAAATTCAAGTAGCCCCGCCCTCAAGAGGCTTTCCAAAAATATAAGTTCTCTGACGCTGAGGCCTAAATCCAGTATGACATGTGGTTTTTTCCACATGTTGAGAGTATTCACCCATGTGATATTTCAGCATGTTGAGGAGTATCATCAAGGTGATGTTTCATCATGTGAATATGTATCTACTCAGATGTTATGAAAAATATAGGGGCTCGAACGCCTGATGGCCATCTCTAAACCACTTATGACTTTGTTAGGGGCTGCCACGCCCACAAGTTTTGGGTGTCACGATGACCAAAACTTCGAAATTCGGGTAGCCGGCTCACTGGGTCTTTTTCCAAAAATATAAGTTCCTCGATCGGGTCCTGGAGGCCATAAATCCCAGTTATGGACCTTATTTGGGCTGCCACGCCCACAGTTTTGGTCTAACGTGACCAAACACCTCGAAATTCGTGGTAGCCCTGCCTCAAGGGCTTTCCACAAAAATATTTATAAAAGTCTCGACGCCTGAGGCCTAAATCCCAGTTATGGACCTGTATTTGGGCTGCCTCGCCCACAGTTTTGGGTTTCACCGTGACCAAACCTCGAAATTCAAGTAGCCCGCCTCAATGGGCTTTCCAAAAAATAATAAGTCTCGACGCGCTGAGGCCTAAATCCAGTATGACATGTGGTTTTTCCCACATGTTGAGATAGTATCACGATGTGAAATATATTGCCACATGTTGAGAGTATCACAGGTGATGGTTTCACACATGTGAAATGTTATTCTCAGTTGTTATGAAAAATATTGAGGCTCGACGCCTGAGGACTTAAACCACTTATGACCTTTGTTTGGGCTGCCACGCCCACAGTTTTGGGTGTCACGTGATCCAAACTGTTCGAAATTCGGGTTTAAGGCCCGGCTCACGGGCTATTCCAAAAATTATAAGTCTCGGTACCGCCTGAGGCCTAAATCCCAGTTATGACCTTATTTTGTGGCTGCCACCGCCCACAGTTTTAGGGTCTTAACGTGACCCAAACCTCGAAATTCTGGGTTAGCCTCGCCTCAAGGGCTTTCCAAAAATATAAGTCTCGGACGCCCCTGAGGCCTAAATCCCAGTTATGACCATTATTTGGGCTGGCCACGACCCACAGTTTTGGTTTTCACAGTGACCAAACCTCGAAATTCAAGTAGACGCCGCCTCAAGGGCTTTCCAAAAATATAAGTCTCGACGCCTGAGGCCTAAAATTCCAGTATGACATGTGGTTTTTCCACATGTTGAGAGTATCGACATGTGAAATTTCACATTTTGAGAGTATCACACAGGTGATGGTTTCGACATTGTGGTGGAAATGTATCTCAAGATGTTGATGAAAAATATAAGGCTCGACGCCCTGAGGGCCGTAAATAACCACTTATGACTTTGTTTGGGCGGCCACGCCCACAGTTTTGGTGTCATCAACGTGACCAAACTACGACAATTCGGTAGCCCGGCTCACGGGCTTTCCAAAAAAATAAGTCTCGACGCCTGAGGCCTAAATCCCAGTTATGACCGTATTTGGGCTGCCACGCCACCCCCCCCCAACAGTATTTGGGTCTAACGTGACAAACCCGGTCGACCACTCTAGAACCCATCCCTTGAACGCGCGACCGCTACCATACCCCGCCATACCGTCTACCCCAAACCTACACCTACTTAACCCACATTTGAACCTATTACCATCTCTTCACTACCCAATTAGAACCGTAAAGTCCTCTCATCCAAAAATCCCTACCTCCTCCCTTCCACTCCTGCTTCGCTTACTACCAATTGCTGTTCTATCCCCAAACCTCATACCCGACTTCAAAAACCCCTGTCCATAACTTTGCCTATTAACCATACCTAAGACCACATCATCACCTAGCTCCTACCCTAACCCTCTACTTACCTTCCATAACCTACGATCACATCTCGACCCTCAAAACCACTTCGAAATTCGGGTAAGCCCGCCTCAAGGCTTTCAAAAAATATAAGGCACGACGCCTGAGGCCTAAATCCCATTTATGACCTTATTTGGGCTGCCACCGCCCACAGTTTTGGTGTGTTTCACGTGAGCCAAACCTCGAAATATCAAGTAAGCCCCCCTCAAGGGGGCCTTTTTTCCAAAAATATAAGTCTCGACGCCTGAGGCCTTAAATCCAGTATGCCATGTGGTTTTTCCACATGTTAGAGAGTATCACATGTGAAATTTCACAGTTGAAGAGAACACAGGTGATGTTTCACATGTGAAATGTATCTCAGAAATGTTATGGAAAAATATAAGGCTCGACTCCATGAGGCCTAAACCACTTATTACTTTGTTTGGGCTTCCACGCCCACAGTTTTGGGTGTCACGTGACCAAACTTCGAAATTCGGTGAAGACCCGGCTCACGGGCTTTCCAAAAATATAAGTCTCGACGCCTGAGGCCTAAATCCCAGTTATGACCTTATTTGGGCTGCCACGCCCAAAGTTTTGGGTCTAACGTGACCAACACCTCGAAATTCGGGTAGCCCGCCTCAAGGCTTTTCTCAAAAATATAAGTCTCGACGCCTGAGGCCTAAATCCCAAGTTATGACCTTATTTTGGGCTGCCCCGCCCACAGTTTTGGGTTTCACGTGACCAAAACCACGAAGATTTCAAGTATCCGCCTCAAGGCTTTCCAAAAATATAAAGTCTCAGACGCCTGAGGCCTAAATCCCAGTATGACTTGTGGTTTTTCCACATGTTGAGAGTATCCACATGGTGAAATTTCACATGTTGAGAGTAATCACCAGGTGATGTTTCACATGTGAAATGGTATCATCAGATGTTATGAAAAAAATATAAGGCTCGACGCCTGAGGCCTCTAAAACCACTTTATGACTTTATGTTGGCTTGCCATCGCCCAACAGTTTTGGGTGTCACGTGACCAAACTTAACTTCGAAATTTTTCGAAATTCCGGTAGCCCGGGCTCACGGCTTTCCACAAAATATAAGTCTCGACGCCTGAGGCCTAGATCCCAGTTTTATGACCTTAATTTTGGCAGCCACGAATCCCACAGTTTTGGGTCTAACCGTTGAACAAACCTCGAAATTCGGGTAGGACCCGCCTCAAGGGCTTTTCCAAAAATATAAGTCTCGACGCCTGATGCCTAAATCCCAGTTATGACCTTATTTGGGACTGCCACGCCCACAGCTTTTAGGTTTCACGTGACCAAACCCTCGAAATTCAAAGTAGCCCGCCTCAAGGGCTTTCCAAAAATATAAGACTCGACGCCCGGAGGCCTAAATACCAGTTATGAACATGGGGCTGGCCCCAGCTTTTTGGTTTTCCACCAAAACCTGTTGAGAGTATCACATGTATAAGTCAGACGCCTGAGGCCTAAATCCAGAAATATTTTTCCACAAGTTGAGGGAGTATCACAGGTGATGTTTCACATGTTGAAATGGTATCTTTCAAGATGTTATGTTATGAAAAATATAGGGCTTCAACGCCTGAGGCCTAAACCACTTAAAGACTTTGTTGGGCTGCCACGCCCACAGTTTTGGGTGTTCCACGTGACCAAACTTTCGAAATTCGGGTACCCCGGCTCACGGGCTTTCCAAAAATATAAGTCTCGACGCCTGAGGCCTAAAATCCTCAGATATATGACCTTATTTGGGCTGCCCACGCCCACAGTTTTTGGGTCTAACGTGACCAAACCTCGAAATTCGGGTAGCCCGCCTCAAGGGCTTTCCAAAAAATATAAGTCTCGACAACGCCGTGAGGCCTAAATCCCAGTTTATGACCCTTATTTGGGCTGCACGGGACCCCGGTTTTGGGTTTCCTAAAACCTCGAAATTCAAAGTAGCCCCGCCTCAGTTTTCCATATAAGTCTCGGACCGCCTGAGGCCTATATCCCAGTATTTGGGCTGCCACCGCCCAACAGTTTTGGGTTTCACGAGACCAAACCTCGAAATTCAAGTATCCCGCCTCAAGGGCTTTCTCCAAAAAATAAAGTCACGACGCCTGAGGCCTAAATCCAGTATTACATGTGGTTTTTCGCCACATGTTGAGAGTATCACAAGTGAAATTTCACATGTTTGAGAGTAATCACAGGTGATGTTTCACATGTGAAATGTAATCTCCAGATGTTATGAAAAAATATAAGGCTCGACGCCAGATGCCTAAACCACTTAAACTTCATTGTTTGGTGTCTGCCACGCCCACTGTTTTGGGTGTCACGTGACCAAACTTCGAAATTCGGGTAGCCCGGCTCACGTGCTTTCCAAAAATATAAGTCGTCGAACGCCTGAGGCCTAAAACCCCAAGTTATGACCTTATTTGGGCTGCCCCAGCCCACAGTTTTGGGTCTATAACGTGACCAAACCTCGAATTCGGGTAGCCCCCGCCTCAAGGGCTTTCCAAAAATATATAGTCCTCGACGCCTTGAGGCCTAAATCCCAGTTTATGACCTTTATTTGGGCTGCCGACGCCCACAGTTTTGGGTTGTTCACGTGACCAAAAACCTCGAAATTCAAGTGAGCCCGCCTCAAGGGCTTTCCAAAAATAATAAGTCTCGACGCCTGAGGCTAAATCCCCATTAAGCCTATTTGGCTGCCACGCCCATTTTTGGGTTTCCACCAAAGCCTCGATAATTCAAGACCCGCCTCAGGGCTTTTCCAGAAAATATAAGTCTCCGACGCCCTGAGGCCTAAATCCAGATAATGACATGTGGTTTTTTCCCACATGTTGAGAGTATCACATGTGAAATATCACATGTTTAGAGTATCACAGGTGATGTATTCACATGTGAAATGTATCTCAGATGTTATGAAAAAATATAAGGCTCGACGCCTGAGGCCTAAACCACTTATGACTTTTGTTTGGGCATGCCACGGTCCCTACAGTTTTGGGTGTCCACGTGACCAAACTGTCGAAATTCGGGTAGCCCGGCACACGGGCTTTCCAAAAATAATAAAGTCACTCGACGCCCTGAGGCCTAAATCCCAGTTATGACCTTGATTTTGGGCTGACCACGCCCACAGTTTTGGTCTAACGTGACCATAACCTCGAAATACGGGTAGTGCCCGCCTCAAGGGCTTTCCAAAAATATAAGTCTCCCCCCCCCCACGACGCCTGGAGCGCTAAATCCCAGTTATGACCTTATTTTGGGCATGCCACGTCCCCACAGTTTTGGGTTATCACGTGACCAAACCTCGAAATTCAATGTAGCCCGCCTCAAGGGCTTTCCCAAAAATCATAAGTCTCGACGCCTGAGGCCCTAAATCCAGTATGACATGTGTTAGCCACGCCACAGTTTTGGGTCACGTGACACATGTAGCCCGCCTGGCTTTCCAAAAAGAGTATCACTTGAGGGCCCTAAATCCAGAAATTTTTTTCACATGTTGAGAGTATCACAGGTGATGTTTTCACACATGTGAAATGTATCTCAGTTGATGTTAATGAAAAACAGATTTATAAAACTAAAGGCTCGACCGCCTGAGGCCTAAACCACTTATGACTTTGTTTGGGCTGCCACGCCCCACAGTTTTGGTTGTCACGTGACCAAACTTCAGAAATTCCGGGGTACCCGGCTCACGGGCTTTCCACACATATGAGTCTCGACGCCCTGAGGCCTAAATCCCAGTTATGACCCTTATTTGGGCCTGCCACGCCCACAGTTTTGGGTCTCACGTGACCAAACCTCGAAATTCGGGTAGACTCCGCACCTCAAGGGCTTTCCAAAAATATAAGTCCTCGACGCCTGGAGGCCTAAATCCCAGTTATGACCTTATTTGGGCTGCCACGCCCACAAGTTGTGGGTGTTCACGTGACCAAACCTCGAAATTCAAGTAGCACCGGCCTCTAGGGCTTTCCAAAAATATAAGTTCTCGGACGCCTGAAGGCCTAAATCCCAGTATGACATGTGGTTATTTCCACCATTTGAGAGTATTCACATGTGAAATTTCACATGTTGAGAGTATCACAGGTGATGTTTCACATGTGAAATGTATCTCAGATGTTATGAAAAATATAAGGCTCGACGTCGTCCCCCACCTGAGAGGCCTAAACCACTTATGACTTAGTTTGGGCCTGCCACGGCCCACAGTTTTGGGTGTCACGTGACCTCAACTTCGAAAATGTCGGGTAGCCCGGCTCCCACGGGCTTTCCAAAAATATTAGTCTCGACGGCCTGAGGCCTAAATCCCAGTTATGACCTTATTTGGCAGCCACGCCCAAAGTTTTGGGTCTAACGTGACCAAACCTCGAAATTCGAGTAGCCCGCCTCAAGGGCTTTCCAAAAATAAAGTCTCGACGCCTGAGGCCTAAATCCCCCAAGTTTATGACCTTATTTGGGACTGCCCACGCCCACAGTTTTTGGGGTTCACGTGACCAAACCACGAAATTTCAAGTATCCCGCCTCAAGGGCCTTTCCAAAAAATATAAGTCTCCGTCGACGCCTGAGGCCTAAAATCCAGTTATGACATGTGGTTTTTCCCCACATGTTGAGAGTATCACATGTGAAAGTTTCACATGTTGAGAGTATCACAGGTGAATTGTTTCACAGGTGAAATATGTATCTCAGATGTTATGAAAAATATAAGGCTCCGACCTCCTGAGGCCTAAACCACTTATGACTTCGTTTGGGCTGGCCACGCCCACAGTTTTGGGTGACACGTGACCAATACTTCGAAATTCGGGTAGCCCGGCTCACCTGGGCTTTCCAAACTATAAGTCTCGAACCGCCTGAAGCCTAAATCCCATTTATGACGCTTATTTGGGCTGGCCACGCCCACAGTTATGGGACTAACTTGACGCAAACCTCGAAATTCGGGTAGCCCGCCTCAAGGCTTTCCCAAAAAATATAAGTCTCTGACGCCTGAGGCCTAAATCCCCATTATGAACCTTATTTGGGTCTGCCACGCCCAACAATTATAGGGTTTTTCACGTGACCAAACCTTCGAAATTCAAGTAGCCCGCCTCAAGGGCCCTTTCCAAAAATATAAGTCTCGCCGCCTGAGGCCTAAATCCAGTATTGACATGTGGGGTTTTTTCCACATGTTGAGAAGTAATCACATGTGAAATTTCACATGTTGAAAGTATCACAGGTGATGTTTCACATGTGAAATGTAAATCTCAGATGTTATGAAAAAATATAAGGGCTCGACGCCTGAGGCCTAAACCACTTATGACTTTGGTTTGGGGGCTGTGCCACGGCCACTAGTTTTTGGGTGTCACGTGACGCAAACTTCAGAAATTCGGGTAGCCCGGCTCACGGGCTTTCCAAAAATATAAGTCTCGGACGCCTGAGGCCCTAAATCCCAGTTATGACCTTAATTTGGGCTGCCACGCCCACAGTTTTGGGTCTAACGTGACCAAACCTCGAAATTCGGGTAAGCCCGCCTCAAGGGCTTTCCAAAAATATAAAGTCTCGAACGCAGGAGCGTCGAAGACGGGCCCGAGAGGGCGAACGAGTGGCGCACTGAGGCGAGCCTAAATCCCAGTTTTAAGGATCTTATTTGGGCTGCCACGCCCACAGTTTTGGGTTTCACGTGACGAAAACCTCGAAATTCAAGTAGCCCGCCTCAAGGGCTTTCCAAAAATATAAGTCTCGACGCCTGAGGCCCTAAATCCAGTAAATGAGATTTTTCACAGTGAAATGTATCATGTTATAAAATATAAGGTATTTCCTCATGTTGAGGGCTGCCAGTAATCACATGTGAAATTTCACTATGTTGAGAGTAATCACAGGTGAATGTTTCACATGGTGAAATGTATCTCAGATGTTATGAAAAATATAAGGCTCGACGCCTGAGGCCTAAAACCACTTATGACTTTGTTTTGGGCTGCCACGCCCACAGTTTTGGGTGTCACGTGACCAAACTTCGAAATTCGGGTGAGCCCGGCTCACGGGCTTTCCAAAAATTATAAGTCTCGACGCCTGAGGCCTAAATCCCAGATATAGACCTATTTTGGGCTGCCAACGCCCACCAGTTTTGGGTCATAACGTGACCAAACCTCGAAATTCGGGTGAAGCCCGCCTCACAAGGGCTTTCCCAAAAATATAATTCCTCGACGCCTGAGGCCTAAAAATCCCAGTTATGACCTTATTTGGGGCTGCCACGCCACCAGTTTTGGGTTTCACGTGACCAAACCTCGAAATTCAAGTAGCCCGCCTCAAAGGGCTTTCCAAAAATATAAGTCTCGCATCGCCACCTGAGGCCTAAATCCAGTATGACATTTGGATTTTCCACATGTTGAGAGTAACACATGTGAAATTTCACATGTTGAGAGTATCACAGGTGATGTTTTCACAATAGTGAAATGTATCTCAGATTGTTATTAAAAATATAAGGCTCGAACGCCTGAGGCCTAAACCACTTAT
>JAWNZC010000199.1:890000-898265 GCA_035771165.1 Paragorgia papillata | reverse complement strand
TAGAAATACATGAACGCAACAACCTCTCGCCCGCTTTTACATTCTTTTTTAAAACACCCACCCACCCCCTGATTAAAATAAGCACTCCTAAATCCTAATATACAGCCAATACAAAAACAAACAGATATAAAAACAAATGATGTTAAATCCTTGGGATATTAAATTATACAATTTATGGATAGGTCGATAGGATGAGAAAACTGATTTAAATCATTTAATGAAAGTTGAACATATCAAAGCAAAATTTAGATTTCATTATTAAATTCTGGTTGTAAAAAATATATTGTTTTTAGGAGGTTTCAAATGGGATTAATTTTAGCAAGCCTTTAAATGGCTTCTCTATGCATGTACATTTTGCAAAGGCAGTATTAAAAGTAATTAACAGCTCAGAAATTACATTTATAATAGAGTCTGAGATAAAAACAATTCAGTAGAATCGGATTCCAGAAAGAAGAATTCAAAAGACGTTTCAGTCGAAACACAGCCAAGAAAACCAACAAAGCCCATGAGTATTTTTAATAATAAAAAGTGCATGCACGTCCACCACGGTTAATATAAGCCTTAAAGGTAGTGTTTTAAGTTAGCTTTAGTTAAGCTGACTTATGGTTTGGATGAGCAAAGGGAAAGCACGAAAACGTGAAGCTGAATATTGTTTAGGTTAAGCGAAAACTTGAAAACAACAAGAATCCTACCGTTAACCACTTTAAGACGATTAATTTGACCATGGACTCACCGAGTGTCTTCAAACCAGGGCTACATACACTGCAGATCGAGTTTTTGTTTACCATACGGCGTTTGGTTTCTTCAAGTTCTCTGGTTTCTCTTCAAGATATATTAAACGGGTTGTTTGTATCCTTTTCTTCGTGCTCCATTTCATTTCGTTTCGTTTAAATAAACGAAAGCAAAACACTATTTGTTTGAGAGTTTTAATATAGTTTTCTTCGTCGCTAGTCACCAGTGTCCAACTATTCTTACCGCGTGACACCGTGCCATACATATATATATATATATATATATATATATATATATATATATATATATATATATATATATAAACTATTTCCAGATTTCGTCTCCCTCGCTTTTTCTCCACGCGTGTAAAGTGAACTACACGCATGTCGAGATTAGCACCCTCACCGGGCTCGGGGACAACAATATAATCTGAATCTGTTGGTGCAGTCGTCTGGCGAATCGTCTGGCGTTAGCCAGAACAAAATACTAAAGACCAATTCGGACAGGAAAGAGTTAGAGAGCTAGTTTATAAATCGTTCCTGTCCGAGGGCTTCCCCAGAGGTGAATAAAATCGTCTGGCGTTAGCCAGAACAAAATACTAAAGACTGAAGACCAATAAATTCGGACAGGAAAGAGTTAATGCTGTGTATTATGGATTGCTTTAGTCGTCGTTCTCTTCTTCCTCGCTTGTGTCTGACTCTACGTCAATAAGGGTTTCGCCAATCTTCTTTTTCTCCCTTGCTTTGTAAGACCTATAAGACTGATTTGGCCTGCGAGGTGTGCAAGTGCCTCTCATCCAAAGGTCGATTGCTGTGGTTGGGTCGAACTCATTTGTTGGTGGCCCTTCAGTAACGATACGAAGTAAGCTGTTGAGACGATGTTCTTTGAGTGATGCCCTGGTGTCAATTTTCACACGTTTCATTAATGAAAAGAAACACCTCTACTTTAGCGTTAGACACTGGAAGAACGAATAACAGCTCAATAACAGATAAAATAGTACTCCACTCCTTAGATCTGCTACAGGTAAATAGCTGGTGCCACACAACCTTGTAGTCAATTCTTTCTGGAGACAAGTAAGCAAGTGAGTGCTCCAGAATGTTGTGCCATTGGTCGAGAAGCTCTCCAACTGTCCCGCTAAAACCTGCTCTTTCCAAGGGTATGCGATATCTCTCAAAGAGTCTCTCCACGTCTTGGTCGAAGATTTCAACATCATCTTTCGCTTTCACCCAGCCAGCCGCGTTAAGAAGTGCTGCCGATTCACCTCTCCCGTACTCGTGTCTAATTGCATTTTTTGACACGCACTACGACGTCGTCTTTGACTTTCGCAGTTGTCTCAACCGCTCTTTTGTATCCTCGAATTACAACGTCTTGAAGGAGATACTTTCCATCCCGCTCTTTAATTTTCCAGAGCAACCTTTTAATGGTCGGCAGCTCCTTCAGCCCCTTTCGAGAAATTCGGTCTAACTGGCGTTCGGTTTTCTCAACATGTTCGATGCTTGCAACCACATCGATGTCCTCCGCCTGGAAAGCTTTGGACAGGCATTTTGCCGGTGCTAAAACTTCGATAAAAAGGGCGATGAGCAAAGGTATCCGGGCCTCTGACCATTTTCTTAGCCAACCTTTACATTTGGCTCGATCCTCTGCTGGGAAACTGTTGTCTTCTGATATATTTTCCAAATGTTGGAGATATATGCCATATTTGTCTAAAATAACGTCCAGAGCAGCAACTTTGTGTGCTATCCAGCGAGTGTGCCTACAAGAAAAATTCATACATATCATAGAAATTAATGGAAATCGGAATTACAAAGAAACAAATCTTGATGTTGGCTTATCAACAACATTAAAGGACTGGAACGGAACCATTCGTAACAGCCTTAATATTATCATTTTATTTTCGTGATTTTTATTTTCATTTTATTTTCCTGGTGCCAAGCAGGTAAGTCGAATAAATTATAATATATATAATTTAACAAAAATTAAATACTCTTGGCTTTTGTCTTATGTCTTTAGTTTACTAGTAGCAAATAAGAAGGGGGAGTTGAAGATTGGAAATTTTGATAAATTTTGTTTCGACTGGAATTTCTCACCACTCACGTTTTTAATTCCTTAAGAATAAATAATAAATAAAAGAACTAAAGCATTCAAATTTTAGAAATAACCTAATTCGTCGAAGAAAAATAAACAGTGAAATTGGGAAAATTATTAATAACTGAAAGATTAATACCTGACGCTTTCTTTGGACGGTAACCGCCTGTTTCAAACTCGTCACCCTCATCGTACATATCTACAAGCTGTTTAAGTCGCTTTAATTTCTTCGGTGCTTTCTTATACAGATAGTGCATATGTAGAATCACCTCATCAATGTCGTCGAACACGGTCCCTTGCAAACTGTCCTTCAGTGACAACTCAAGGCGGTGTGCAACGCACCAACCAAAACTCATCCATGGATTTTCTCTTCTTAAAATTGCCTTGACACCTTCTTTGTTACCTTTATTCACATTTGCCCCATCAGCTCCAAAACCAACTAGTTTATGGAATAAATCATCAATTTGCCCTAACACCCACGTGTAGTTATCACGTGACCGCATATGTAAACAAACCGCAAAATGCGGACAAAGGAGAAAGAAACATGGTGGCCACGAAGCGATGTGCTTGGGGTACTTGTAAAAACGACTCGAGATATCCTCATCTGTTAGTTAAAAATGAAAACGGTGATACCGTTCATTTTCTTCGTTTTCCTGCTCCGAAAAGGTCACCTGAGAAGAGACTGAGATGGATTGTAGCGTGTCATCGTGGAGATGCATTCGAATGTAAGAAGGATAGCTACATCTGCAGTCTGCACTTCGTAGGCCAGAACGGGCCTACACTAGAATACCCTGACCCTATATCAGCAACGGCTAGTGAGGAAAAGGTAATTTGGTCTTTTGCTCTGTTTAAAAGTATATTTCGCTCTTTAGCAGTCATTTAACAAGTGTTACTTCAATTTAAGGTAAAACGACTTCAGCGCAAACGCAAACCACCCAAAGAACGCATACATCTGAGTAAAAAGTACCAACGTACCACCGAAAGAGAGGCAGCACTTTCGCTGTTAGATCTTCAGTCTTCGCTGGTATTAAGTCACCAGACAGAAACCGAAAAATTGGCATCGGAAAGTCTGTTGGATTTGGGGAGAACTTTTCGACTTCGAGACAATACCATGCACAACAACACGTATGAAATGGGTGACGAAAAGTCTGAAGAGACGGCTAATGCATGTTTAAATCCATCAGAAGATATCGATATGCATGTACCACCAAATACAGCTGTAGAAAATGAGCAGAGAAATGTCACTACACAGGTAAACGTGCGCTGTTTATATCTTGTGATGTATTAAACTTATTTAATAGGTAGTAGTGACATTTGATGCATTAAAACATTTGCATGCTTTGTTTATTATTATATAGACAACATTACATGCAACCGACATTAACTCCTACAGCGACGAGATTTTAAAAGACAGTAAAAAGTTGCGAAGATGTTTATTTATGGCCACAGTTGAAAACCCAAAACACACATACCACTACACAGGTTTGTGATTACGTTTTGTAACATATGTTACAAAGGCCTGTTCCAAACGTCGCTCTTCTGTGCCCTAAATCGTTTGTTTATATTTAGGTTCGGCGCATGAGAAGAGCAACGTTTGGAACGGGCCTAACACTCTTGAGGCTAACGCTTCACTCTCAATGTTGTCATGAGTTGTAACACCAGACTATTTTACTTGTCCAGGGAAAACCTCTTAGAGAGTTGGAAGTGAAAGTGTTAGGTGTTATTTATGTATATAATTATATGTATGTGCTGTATGTATATATGTATATATGAATATATGTATATATATGTGTGTATGTACGTATGTATGTATGTATGTATGTATGTATGTATGTATATATATATATATATATATATGTATGTATATATATATATGTATACAGTTATAATTATGATTTAATATTACAGTACTTGTTGCTTATAGATGTATCTGCACATGAAAGACTATACATGTATATATGTAGCTGTAAGCCTAGACTGCAGATGGATTCATTACTAATTTTTAGTAGTATATTTTATAGTATATTTATGATTGTAGCTTCCAGACTTGGATTAAACTATATTTTATAAACGATCTCGTCTGCACGCAATAAGCACAACACAACAACACGTATTCATCCAGTTTAATAACGAACGATTCACTAAAATACACAAATATTACACAATTGGTACTTACATGACATTACTTAAAGAAATACGACATATACATTACAAATTTAAACAATACTTACAAGTTATTGTGCCATAGCTAACGTCAAAATAAATTAACATAAACTCCATGTCTGGAAACGAAACTAAAACTAGGCCACGTTTCTGTGTGCGCCCGCTGTCCCTACAAAGCGGTAGCCATAACTAAAATATCCTTCAAAACTACGAAATGAACTCTACACGCTCCCGCCCGAAAGGCGACAAGGGAGTCTTTCTAACATAAACGAAATCTAAACAAATAATCACATGCAAATGTTTAAGCGTCTGCTTATATTATCCTTTACCAGAACTGCATTCCTTTTCTTTCTCGATACAGGTTAACAATTGTTCTTCTAAGAGACAAAGCTTTCGCACGTCCCTCTGATACACTCCCTCTGCTGTCTTCACAAGTACTCTTCTCACGACTCCTTCTTTATCAGGAAAAACCTGTTCAACTAATCCTTTTGGCCATTGTCCACGAGAGGTATTCTTGTCCGTGACAAGCACCAGATCACCAACCATTATATTGGGCATTCTGTGCAACCACTTTTGGCGCTCTTGTAAGCTTGGCAGATACTCTCGTGTCCATCGCTTCCAAAATTCATCTGCAAGTATTTGAATGTGTTTCCATCTTGCTTTGTATTTGTCTGATCTTTCGAAGTCACCAGGAGGCGTAGACAGATTCCTGCGCAAGAGTAAGATATGATTAGGCGTAAGCGCTTCTAAATCTCGAGGGTCACTAGACACAGGCGTGATAGGTCTGTCATTCATAATCTTTTCTACTTCCACGAGAAATGTTCTCAGGCTCTCGTCGTTCAGGAGACGTTGTCCAACCATTGAGTGTAAGATTCTTTTGGCAGAGCGTATTAGGCGTTCCCAAACACCACCTTGGTGGCTCGCCGCTGGAGGGTTAAACTTCCATTCTATGCCTCTTGAGGTGAACGTACCACGAATCTTCTCTCGATCCCATCCTTCTAAAGCTTTGAGAACATCTAGCTCCGCACCTCTGAAATTGGTGCCGTTATCGCTGTATAAAACTCTTGGTGGGCCTCTTCTGCCAACGAAGCGTAACACTGCGTTAATGAAGCTATCTGTAGACAAATCTTCTGCTACTTCTATATGAACAGCTCGATATCGCAAGCACGTGAAAATACATCCATAGCGCTTGTTTAATGTAGTGTTTCTCTTCGATCTTGTATTGGGTCCTGACTTCACATACAGTGGCCCGAAGTAATCCAATCCTACTGCTGCAAATGGGTAAATGATCTGATAACTATCCGAGGAGACTCTTACTACAGGAAGCGGTGCAGTAACTTGCTCTCCTAACTTAGCATTCTTGCGTCTGCATACATGGCATTTCCTGAGGACACTCCTAATAGAGGAAGCTCCGTTCACAATCCAGAAACACTCTCGTTGCTGCTAATACTTGATAGGTTCCCACGTGTCCGTTCAAATGATGATAATGACGAATTATCAGTGCTGACACCGGGTGATTCTTTGGTAATATGAATGGGTGTTTAGCGTCGTAACTCAGACTTGCGTTTCCCAATCGTCCTCCTACACGAAGAATTCCTTCCTCTTCAAACGGCTTGAGTCGAGCAAGTTGTCCTCTCTTCCCTGTTTTCTCAATCTCATTCACAAATGACTCTCTTTGCACGAACCTTACAATTCTCTTCTCAGCTTCCTCCAGTTCAGATACGGACAACGGTTTCAATCCGCGCTTTGCAGTGTCTTCCTTCGAGTTTCCGTCTAATTTACTTTGCGTTTGAACTGGTCTTCGAAAAGCTCTAATCAACCAGGCAACAACTCTACGAAGTCTATCCCACGTTGAGTACTGCTGAAACAACAAATTCCAAAAGTTGGTTCGAACGGTAGCCGCTCCTACAGTAATTTTCTCTTTCTTCACTCCTTCGCTTTTCTTGTAGACTATTGGTGAGATCTTCAGGTTGTTGAGGCCATTCGTCTACATCCTTCCATACGAACTCTGGACCTCGTTTCCATCTCTCTAGCTTGTTGGTCTCCGTAGCTTGGATTCCTCGGGAGGCGTAGTCTGCCGGGTTAAGCTCTGATCTGATGTGGCGCCACTGTCCTGGCTTTGATTCTTGTCGTATGACAGCAACTCGGTTAGCAACAAAAGTAACAAATCTTCGCGACTCATTTGCAATATACTTCAAGACTATCATCGAATCCGTCCAAAAGGTAACGCTGTCGATCTTCAGTCTTCCTTCTAATTCCTTCCTGATGACTTTGTTGATTCTGGTCGATAAGGTGGCTGCCGTCAGTTCTAGCTTTGGTACAGTTATCACATTCTTCAGTGGTCTGACTCGGGATTTTCCCATCAGGAAACTACAATGGATCTTTCCTTCTTCGTTAACCAGGCGTAGATAAGACGCTGTACCATAACCGTGCTCTTGTGACGCATCGGCAAAATGATGTACGTCTGCTCGTTCAATCTTGCCAAAGTCCTTTGGTTTGTAACATCTTGGCATGTTGAAGTCCTCTAAATGAACAAGTCCGTTTCTCCACCGTTTCCAACGGCCACACAATTCTTTCGGAAGTTGCTCATTCCAATCAAACTTCAACTTACACAACTCTTGATTAATTTCTCTTCCAGGGAGGAGAAGAGGACTGGCAAAACCAAGTGGGTCGAAGACTGTTGCTATCGATGACAAGACTCCTTTTCGATTCTCTGGTTCTTTCCTTTCACCTACAACTAAGTTGATCGTATCTTCTTCCACATCCCAATGGATACCTAGTGCACGATCTAGGGGCAGAATCTCTGATTTCAAATTTAAATCCTTGATTGCTGGCGCTCTCTCTTCTGCTGGAAATGCTGCTAAAACATCACGCGAGTTCGAAATCCATTTGGTGAGTTGAAAACCTCCTTTAGCTAGTAGCTCCTGAAGCTGTTTAGTAACCACTTTAGCTTGATCTGAGTTGGCGAACGATTTCAGTAAATCGTCGACATAGAAATCTCGATACACTGCATCCACGACTTCTGACGAAAACGTTTGTTCATTGTCTTTGGCAGTTCTCTTAAGAGCATATCCAGCTATACTTGGTGATGATTTCGCTCCAAAAATGTGGACGAGCATCTGATACGTCTCAGGATCCTTCAATATGTCACCATCAGGCCACCAGAGGTAACAAAGCACTCCACGATCTTCTGGTGCCACGTAGACTTGGTGAAACATTCTCTTCACATCAGCGGTAACTGCTATATTGTCCACCCGGAATCTCAAGATTACTCCGATGAGTGTG
>JAWNZC010000199.1:847500-885000 GCA_035771165.1 Paragorgia papillata | reverse complement strand
TAGAGTCTACCAAATATGGACGTCAACCGGATGAGGGGGGCACACATGTTCCATTCATAGTTTATTTTATATATTATATTGTATATATTTTATATATTACATTATTTTATATATTATATATTATTTTGTATCATTCTTCTAGGGATGGTGATATTATCTATTTTGGAACTCCCCCAAAAGAAAAAGAACAGTCCAGTAAGTGACCAGTCGATATGATTATGATCTGTGCTTGTGGAGGTGGCGATTCTCTTTTAATTTCTGTATAAATGGGAAGCCCTGCAGGAGAACAGAAATTTGACAATGACTCCCCTCCATATAATAAAATGTGCTCTGTGACATGACCCCCCAGCTTCATTTACTTGCTTTGTCATGTTCAATTAATAAATCATCCTATGACTGAGGGTGTGGGGAGGGGAGAGACAAATACAAACATATTAGGTGGAGCTTATTCACCTATTGCTCCCCTCCTGCTACATCCCCCCCCCCCCCCACCCATCCATGTAAACTCTTAATTTTCCCCTTCTTCCCCTCCATAAATAACTGGTCATGTGAACTATAAAAATTTTTTTGTTGTATCCCATCTTTTTTTTTTTATTATTATTTAAATACTGTACTTTCCTTTTTTTTTGTTAAATACTAGTAAATGAAACTCTACGCAGTATGTTTGGGGGACAAAATCAGCAACAACAGCAAGCTCGGAACAGCAACTCAGTCAATACAACCATTGAAAATGCACTTGGCAATATCAATGGTATCATGAGTAGCTATAACCAACATGGATCATCCAGTATTCCTCGAAGCAAAGATCAAGGAACAGACCATCACCATACACTCAAGTCAGGCCATGCAAACGCAAAGTAGTCCAACTGCTTCATAAAAAGAGAGGATCAAGCTCCAGAGAAATACCAGAACCTTGGCCATACAAGAATTTTGAAGAAATCTGGGAAGGAAATATAGAATATACAGATCAAACATCTGAGGGGGAGATTTTGACATATATATGTACTGCATTTAACTCTCAACCACAAGCAAATAACGCTAATATCAGTGAGCTAAAATCAGGAAAGCTTCGTTTTGTTCACAGAAAAAATGGAAAAGTGACAACAAGGTCTTCTGCAACATATGATGGAGCAGGTATTCAGTGTAATTAGACAAGGAATCGTTTATATGCTTGTACAAGAAGATCTACATTCAACAGCAACAGTGTTGTCATCTGGATTGGAAGCCATTCCATGTGTAAGATATTTTTGTAGATAGATACTATTACTATTAGTACATGTACCTGTATAAAGCCAGTGGGTATTTATAACCATTGTGCAATTTGCACTTTTGTATCTGGTTATTAAATTTCAAAATCAAATTATGCTCTTTGGGTTATTCTGTAGACTTGTTCAGTGTGAAGTTTGTCCATTCCACACCCATTTTCAGTTTTAGAATTGGCCAAAATGCAATTATAATTGTTTGTTCAGGTTGGTTAGTCAGGTTAGTCATTGGTTCCTCTAAAATGGTTTTTTTGTGCCATTGTCAAGATTCATGAGGTCAATCCCCAGCACTGAGTAACAGAAAGCATGCATCTTATTTATGTACAATTCTGCTGGACAAAAACATCTTCAGTTGCCTATTTGTTGAAGTACTGTACATGTACATTCCTTTCATATTGAAACACCCCCATTTTGTGTAATGTGATTTGGTTGAATATTTCAAAATACTGGTACATGTAGTATGTCTTGTTTTGTTTAACATTTATTACCATTCAATTTACAATTAATTATACCTAGACAAGAAAACAGATACATGTACATTTGTGTGTGACCAAAAACTTTTGTCCAATAATGTAGTACTATACCAGAATTAAGAAACTATAACTCTCTAACCCACTATGTTCTTGCTTTGTCAGCGATCAAATGTGCCTCCAGTGGAGACCCCACTCTGTAGGGTGAACAATGCATTACCGGGAACATCCACTCAAACATCTTTAGTCATTGTTGGCAAGAGCCCAACATCATGCATGGTGAACAATCCATTAACTGGAGCATCCACTCAAACTTCTTTAGTCACCATTGACAAAACCGCAATCTCATTTAGAATGAACAATCCATTACCTGAAACGTCTCTTCAAACACCTTGTATCACCATTAAGGATACTACCAGTGAAGATGTTAAAAGTAAGTAGGCCTCTACACAAACCAACTATACTGTTGTACCTTTGATAATAACTCCAAAAATAAGCTGTGCCCTTGGAAATAGAACTGTTGGAGTATGCAAACCCCTCTCTTGCGGGTATGTATTCCTCGCCTCCCACCCCCCCCCCCCCCAGGACATCTGCAGGACCAGATGATCAACACAATTTCCCACCCCCAGGAAGTGTGGGTCTACGTTTCCCCAGGTGTTGCCTGGAGGGGGGGGGGCAGATGGTCACAGCAAGAATTGAACCATGTATAAGCCCCACCATTAATATTAATGAAGCAAAATTCTTCTGATAATATAACCCCCAAATAGAAAAAAGAAAAATAATATGCTATAACATGGATGTATTTATGATTAAAAAATAGATATTTATAACAGATAACAATTTATTTATAATTTGGAATTTAATGTTGGTGGTTAATATATTAGATAATTATATTGTATTTAGATATTAGGTACATTTCTTACTTGTAATAATTGTAGCATACATGTATTTTAGGTCTAAGTGATTTGATGATCACTTGTTTATCAGCATAATCGGGTGTGTGTTTACCCTCTATAAAGCTGTTATAATTATATTATTGTAGGTGTCCTACCCATTACCCACACTCTGATTGGCTGAGCCCCGTTTTCCCTCAGAACAGAGACACATGTTTGATGTCATTTTCATTTTATAACACATGCTCTATTTGGTTAAATCTCACGTTATCACTGGTGTAGTTATTTGATTGTGCGATCATTTGTCAGCTGAGCCTCGGTCACTTTTGTGGCTTCTCTTTGTTTTTTTATATCACTATCGAAGAAAAATTATGGTTCTCCATATTTAAAAAAAAAATGGATCTACAGAATTCTTTTAAAATCAGCCTATTGATTACTTAAACTTAAACTTAAAGAAATGATTTTATTGCAAAAAAATTGGCGGTCACCAAAGTTGTTTTTGAAATAATATGAATTAACTGTAAATTTACAGCCATTTTGAAATATAACTGTTGTCATAGCAATGGCTGAAACTCATCAATCTGTTAACAGTATTTGATACCCTGAATGTTATTCTATGCATAACGTTAGTTTCATTCTTTTTCAAAATATTCGTGAGCACCTTTTGAGCTTGAAACTCGCATTTTTTCCACTTTTAAAGAAATAGTAGGGAGCCACCTTAAGGTTCACACTCAGGCGACTTTTGTTGCAATTTTTCTCATCCTGACGCATGAGATTGAATGGATGACTCACAAAATTATAGTTTGGAAAAAGTTCAATACATTCTTAAGTCATTCCATTTGATAATTGATTGTATGTGTCAGAAGGATTTAAATCACAGCAAGTATTGCCTGTGTAAATATATGGATCCCAGCGAATCAGAGCGTGTGTAAAGGATACCTTATTTTATAAAGTCTTATCACCAGTGACATTGTGGTGCAGCTATTATACTATTTATATAATACTAATATATATATATATATATATATATATAATTATATAATTATATATACTATTTATATCAACATTTACTAGTTTAATTTCCTCAAATCACCCAGCCCTTCATGTCTGTAAATCCCATGCGAGTTGACACAGGCCAAACAATTAAAACCCATAACATTTTGTTTCCTTTATGTTCAAAGGATATGTGATTGAAGCTGGTTTCTCATCAGAAGATGCTGACAAAGGAATATTAGCCTGTGTACGTAATATGTAATACTTTTCAACAATCATAATTTTACATACTTTTACAGTTTAATGCTCACTTGCAGATTGATTGAACTTTTGAAGCTTTTAATTTATCACACCTAACTACGACTGCTACAACCTGTGGTCTGACAGACATGATTATATGGAAATAAAACTACCAAAATAAGGGAAAGAAGGGATGGGTCCACAGCCCTAACTGCATGCACTTTGATCATGATTTGTACATAATTTTCAAATGACTCACTAGCGTTTTGAGATGCAAACACACCCTTTTTTTCTCTTTTATTCAACTGCTCCTCTTGCAACTAGTTGTACTTGGGATATTTACTCAGAGCTCTTCTTTTAGCCTTACTGCCTCCAAATGGCCCTTACCAGCCAGACCACCCCCTGTACAAGCTTTAACACGAGTAGTGTACATGTACATGCATGAGCATCTAGTTGGTTTTATCTTCAAACAGTTCAAAGAATGTTGTACCAAGTGATCAGTAGCTTAGTGTGTTCTAACATGTATTTTTTATTTTTTTATTTATCAACATTTAACATAGGGCTCCCTTGCTACTGCTTCAGATGTCATTGAGTGGATTTGTGATAGTCAAGAATTCCCATTAATGATGGATGATAATGAAATTACAATGACTGCTGAGGGGCTGCTGCAAAGAGAGATATCAAAGCTAGTCAACAAATATGATGATCACTTTTTGTGTCTAAATAGAGAAGAAATATGGAAGTCTGGCTTAACATTTTATAAGCAGTGTATGGGAGACAAATCAAAATTGCAAAGAAACCTTACAATTAGCTTCGATGGGGAGGATGGGCTTGATACTGGGGCCATAAAAGCTGAATTCTTCAGCTGCCTGTTACAAGAAATGGATAAAAGATTCTGCGAGGGAAAGGCTGAAAGACGTATACCAAGAAAGTCCTGGGGAAGTAACCATCATGTTATTGCTGGCATGATCATAGGGCATTCTTTATTACAGGCTGGTCCAGCATATCCTATGCTTGCACCTGCTGTATATCAGTACTTGTGTACAGCCTCAGAAGATGCAGTTGTTCAATCTATGTCTATGTTACCATGTAGTGATGATATTCCTAAAGATGCTAGTACACTTGCAATTCATGATGTTATTGCTAAGGTTTGTACAATGATAATAGATTTCTTGTTTAAATTGAAATTCAAGATTTAAAATACATGTACAGTACATTAATTTAACATATAAAATTAATAATCTTTGTATTTACATGATAGATGGATTTAGCTTCAACACAAGAAGAAATTGATTCACTGCTTGACGTACCAGAATACTTGGAAGTCATTAATGGTTCAGGGTGGCCTTATACACAAGCTATTTTGATCTCAAACAAGAGTGAAATAGTGCAAGGCTTAATCATTGAGGAGGTTATAAGAAAGAGAGTGAAGTAAATGGACGAGATAAGGAAAGGTCTTGGCATTGTTGGAATTCTGCCAATAATGGAAGCTCATCCCAGTCAATTCAAAAAGTTCCTGGTACACGAGGAACATCCTCTTACAGCAGCAGAATTCAAGAGTCTATTTTCCAAGGACTGTGTCAAGCCAAGTGAATACCCTGATTGCCAAATCTATGACTGGTTCATGAGATACATTGAGAATGGGGATACACCTTGTGAAGGTCAGTAACTGTTTCTAGGGGCAACTATCCTCTCCCCCAAGATCACTTATTCTTGCCCCAGTTAGTACCCTTAGAACATATCATTTGGGGTGAACAATTGCTCAAACATCCTCCAGTAACTGTTGCTCACATTGAAGTGGAAAACATTCTTTGAAAATGGGGACATAACTGACTTACCTACTTCAAGCAATGTTAGTATAATTATTGATGATTTTTTAATAATTAATAATGTGATGTATTTCCAACTGGTCTTTGAAACTCAATCTTCTTACAGTATGTGGTTTTTTTTAAAATACCCAGAATTTTATAAAATTTGACTGAATTTTCATTCAATTTTAATTTTTTACCAGTGTGAAATAAGATAGATTATAAAAATCCCCCCTTAAACTTCCCTGAGCTCCAAAGCTTTGCATACATCAATACACTCTGATGCAAAGATTGGCAGATTACTACTAAACTTGATTCTTAATTTCCAGAATTTCCAGAAGGGAGACTTGTGCCTTTGCTGCAATTTTCAACAGGATACAGAAGTATACCCCCTCTTGGCCTCAGTTGCAGGCTATCCATACAATATTTAAGTGATGATGACACAAATGAATTACCCATGGCACAGGCATGTTTTGGTCTTATCAAGCTTCCAGTAATCCATACTAGCAAGAATGTATTTTTCAAAAAGCTTGACACAGCTATATCTTTTGGATGCATGGGGTTTGGGTTGATGTGAGTTACTGAAACCACCCCTTGAACTTAGTTATTGTTCAATAACATGCTTGACATGTTGATTTAAAAGCATTTTTTTATGTTGTGTTAAAGAATGGTTACCATTTTTGTCATGAAGTTTAAAGATACTGGTATAGTTTTTACTATTCTATTTCTACCTATTGTATAATTAAAGAAAGACAGCACAATTTAAGACTTTACAGATATACCTGTACAGGTGGGTTAATAGCAACTTTATCTTATTTTTAAACAAAAGCATTTTACATGTATTCTTTTACAAATAAAGTACCACAATGCTTTGCACCATTAGGGGTGGGGGTATCTGATCAATATTATTTTGTTTTGACAAAATTATTATATTGAGCAGATTGAAAAAGTGCTATAAATGGGTAAATCTGAATGCTGTTTTGCTGCTGCCAGGGTGTTTGAGTACTAGAAAGACAAGAATCCACCAGCAAAGTTGGGATAGAATTAGATGTGCAATTTTAGTGCCTTCAGAAAACACATTAATTTGTCTTTGTTTGTGACTGTGTTTAAACCAAATTCAACGTAGCACATCAACATTCAACAATAATTTTTACCCATTTATAACTATTTTTTCCAAATAACACAATGTTTTGTTTCTGAGTTACATTCCAGGATGCAAAGCATTATGGTATTACAAAAAACTGCAGGCAAATACTGTACAATTAAAGTGGTTCTCTGATGAAAATATTTTTGGTAATGTTTCTACATAATCCTAAAGATAATTATTATGGTAGTAATTGTACGAAGTCTCAATGTTTCATTTCAAAATTCTCAAAAACAAAGTTGTATTTTACGTGTGAAGTTTGTATTTTGGAGCACTGCCATTAAATTGGCTGTGTTCGAGAAGAATGAGTTGAGGAGAACTTATGATGTCATAGACTCGATAAAAACAAAAGATCATTGTTGTCAACAAAAGGGTCATTGTCTTTATTGATGACATCACAAGCTTCCTCGACTCATTCTTCTCAACCTCAGCCACTTTAATGGTGGTGCTCCAAAATATAAACTTCACACGTACAGTAAAATATCACCTTTTCTTGAAATGAAACTTTGCATGATTACCAATTACCATAACATCTTTAGGATTAAGCAAAAACATTGCCAACAATATTTTCATCAGAGAGCCACTTTAATTTGTTATACTGTATCATTAACTTCACTTGTGCTTTGAAATTTAACAATAAAAATTTATATTTTCTTATGAACTCACTGTGTAATGATCTATCTCATATTTGCTTCCATAAGTGTGCCAATTATTGTTCTTGTTTCCAAGTAAATGTCAACACCATAGTTATTACTCCAAGCAAGAGGTTGGATGTGTGAAATAGTTCTAAGTTCCATGCCATTCAATGGGAGTGTTGTATCTGGTACTTCAACAGTGCCAAGGTCAAATTCATTTGGTGGAGGTCCTTGTGGATCCATACCGTACAGATCACCAGGGTGGTGTGATCCCATCAAAAACATCCCTGACTGCAGTATTCTCCATGTTTTCATGAGAGATCACTCCATTAACCCAAATTTGCCAAGGATTCCAGTTTGCCTCAGTTCTCAGTGGGTGATTGTTCCAAGCTCCTGTGAAAAGGTTTAACTGATGATTTATCCTTGGAAGAAAAACATAGTGTAGGCAAAATAGATCAACTGTATTTGTTGGATCCAATATTCCATTTTCTTCCATGCTATAGAAGAGTGTATAGAAAAAGTGGCAAACACCAACAAACACATCTCTCCATAATCGCTCAATGCGCTGATTATGAACAAATACTCCTGCAATGTGACTTCCCCTGTTAAGACCTCTGTGTCTTAGCATAGCTTCTGCCACATCTACATTTTCACCCCCCTTGTCGGACCGCACCCTTCATGGCCATCCATGTCTATCCACAGCTGCCATAAAATTTGTTAGCACTGTGGAAGCTAGATTGTTTGTTGAACAGACTAAGTATACAATAAGTCTAGAAAACCCATCTATTCCTCCATGGACTACAAATCTCCAGCGTATCAAGGCATGCAGTCCATCAATATGCCAAAGTGAGTTTGGCCCTGGCACACTGTATACACGTCTAGCAACACTGTTGAGCCACCTCATGGAACTTCCAACTGGATCAATTCTCACCATACTCGCACGTATCCGATGGCGCTGAATATAGACATTTCGACTACGCAAGTGTCCCAGCATCATGCTTATACCAGAATTGGGAAAAGTTTGCCTTAGTCTACGAATACATTCATCTAAATCATTATCTGTTATGTCAGTATAATAATGGCTAAATGATTCGACATCTCTGACTCTTCGCCAAAGTGTTGTTCTTGAAACCAAGAGCATCGATGAAATTTGATTCCAGGTAAATCTCATCCTATTCCTGAAGAACTCTAACTGTGGTACAGAAATGTCATATGATGGACGACCAACTCTTCGAAGAGTTGGGTCATTATTCACTTCGGGTAGTATTCTTGCAGGATTAACTCTGGTGCATGAGCTTGCTCCGATAGTTAAAACTTCCCACCTGTATAATAGGGATCTAAGTTGAGTACCCAGGGAATCAACATGTTGCAGTAGTTGAGGTTCACGGCCAGTACCAATTATAAACGCATTCATCAGATGGTCAACTGACTCGACAGCAACTTGTAAACGAATAACTAAGTTCTCTGCCATATTACGGTCTGTCGTCGGATAATGTCTTCTACAATCATTTAGTATTAGTCTTATTGCTTCCAGTAAATCGACTGTCAATACGTAATTATTATCCGCCATCTTTTAAAATAAGCCAAGCATTTATCAGCATTTATTAGAATAGAGGGGAGCGCGCGGGTCTGGGTACGAGAATGAGAATAGTCGTACCAGTCTTCTCGCTCGGCACAAAAGCTAAAAATAAAAGACGTGTATATACGCGTTCAAAAAGACGCGTGTATATACGCGTATAAAAAGACGCGTGTATATACGCGTATAAAAAGACGCCTATACACGTATAAAAATACGCCTATACGCGTACAAAAAGACGCGTATATACATGCGTCCAAAATAAGCGTATATACGCGTACAAACAGATGAAAATATAGAACTATACGTGCAAAAAAAGCCCCGTATACGAAGACCCAATTTTGAAACGAATGGCCAACCATAATATCTATCTATATATATATATATATATATATATATATATATATATATATATATATATATATATGTATATATATATGTATATATATATATATGTATATATATATATATATATATATATATATGTATATATATATATATCTATATATGTATATATATATATATATATATATATATATGTATATATATATATATATATGTAATATTTATAAACCGCGCAGGAGGGCTTTATCGGATATAAAACACGAGGCGATAGCCGAGTGTTTTAGAGCCGATAAAGCCCGTACTGCAAGGTTTTTAAATGGCTTCTAAAAAGAATCACTTCATACGTTCATTGGCGTAGTAATTTTGAAAATTAAGCTAATCTCAGCCGTTAAAAACCAGCGAGAAACTTAGAGCGAGTCTATATCACATATATAGATCCGATACGCTCACGATTTTTCTTCCTGATGAATTATTAATGAATTTTAGAAATATATATATATATATATATATATATATATGGATAGATATATGGATGGATAGATGGATGGATGGATGGATGGATGGATGGATCGACGGACCGACGGACCGACCGACCGACGGACCGACCGACGGACCGACCGACCGACGGACCGACCGACGGACCGACCGACGGACCGACCGACCGACGGACCGACCGACGGACCGACCGACGGACCGACCGACGGACCGACCGACGGACCGACCGACCGACGGACCGACCGACGGACCGACCGACCGACAGACCGACCGACCGACATAGATAGATATAGATAGATATAGATAGATATAGATAGATATAGATAGATATAGATAGATATAGATAGATATAGATAGATATAGATAGATATATTTAACAGTTATACCATGAGCTCGAGTTGTATATGAGCTCATAGCCAACGAGGCGCTTCGCCGAGTTGGCTATTAGTTCGTATACAACGAGAGCGAATGGTATAACTGTTTTATTATATAGCCAAGTACTGTACAAGAGACAAAATTACAGCGAAATGTTTGAAACAACAAACTTCCGGCATAGGCAACTAATACTTCCGCCATGCGTAATGATGCATTCACATGGAGTTTCTCGCTGAGCTGTTCGGTAAACAGCTTCGAAATGTTGTATAAATGTTGCTCGAGAGGCAAAAAATGTGTGAAGCAGATCAACAAAAAAGATTAAAAGGTACCTTTATGAAGTCAAAAGGTGGGTCAGTTGTTTATATTAGCGTTGCTGTCGTGAAAAAGGTTTTGATTACATGCAAAAATGAAACTGAAACATCTTCGGCAGTGAAACTAAATTACTTAGTTGGTTGTTTGGGAAAAAAACCCATGCCGTTTTACTACTCCAAATACTTATCTAAATTAAAAAGTATCTTTACTGGTGATCTCCTACGAAGTGTGTGTTGTAAGCTTGATTTTAACCGCGAGTTTCTTTGTTTGGCAACAAATTAATATCAACCCGCAAATTTAGTCGTGTTTTTTAAGTAAAAAGACGTAATTTTTAGGTGAATTTTACCATTTGACATGCTAAATTGTGTATTTGTTAATGTATTTTTACACAATATTGTTTTTTTATACATTGGTTTGAGGGTGTCGATGTTTTTCTGTATAAAAATCCGTCAATTTCAACTCTTTTCGGCAGTTTAAAAAAACATGCCGCCATCTTGTTTTTCGTTTACTAGCAGGATATGAGCTGATAGCCTAGTAGTAGGGAACCAATCAGATTACGCAAAAGCTCATATCCGATAGCATGCTATATAATAAATATATATATAGATATATAGATATATAGATATATAGATAGATATATAAGTGAGTTTTGGTTCACGAAATGTTAGAGTGCTCAATACCATATATAGAGCAAAATACAAAGCATGAAGTATAGTTACCTTAAAGTCTTCGCTACCAGAGGTTTCACCCTAAACGGGATCATCAGGCGACTGAAAAATATCGGTTAGTGGGCTGCTTAAATGCGTTGGTTGGGGCGTGGGTAGCCTGCAAAGCAGGCCCTACAGTACAGGTACCCAGCCTGATTCGGGCGGGCTTTGAAAAAATATAGGGCCTGCCACCACCTCTGTTTCAAGTGAATTTCCCGTTCAGATTCTGGACGGGAAATACTGATTGGTCAGAATTTGGCATCAAAGCGTTCCCGCTTCCGGCGCGTGATCATGCGATGCGATAGCAATATAAATGGCGATGGGTATAGAAAGTTTAATGAACGAAGCGACGAAACGATTTTTTCAAGTGTCTGGTAAACGGTTGACGTTGAAAGAGGGACAAAAAGAAGCTGTTGCGAGTCTTCTGTCTGGGAGAGATGTCCTTGCTATCCTGCCGACAGGCTTCGGCAAAAGCCTGATTTTTCAATTATTTGCCATTGCGAAGTCACTAGAAGCTGCAGAGACAGCACCAGCTCGGGCACTGTTCTTGTCATTTGTCCTTTGGAAAGCATTGTAAAGGACCAGCTAATGGAGAGCGAGTCATGTGGGCTTAAAGCCGTTTCCCTTGACAGTCCCGATGTTAGATCGGATGAATGATGTCCCTGATATTGTATTAGCGACCTTAAGATTCTACGACGCCGCCATCTACAACGCCACCGGAAGTAAATTTGTAGCAACTGAGCATGCGCGTGCGTTCTTGCTTAGCGAATCTAATCTACGACGACGCGGTGCAGTTTTCACGTCGTCGTAGATTTTCTACCAAAATAAGAGCAAAAATGGCAAAAAGTACTATGTCTGTGAAAGAGTTGGAAGAAAAGGAAGGGTCCAAGTCTGGGTAAGTGTTGCTTGTTTTCTTAGTTTCTTGCAAAATACATAAAATGGTAAAATGTTTGTTTAATAAGTTGCCTAAAGACAGTAAAGTATATTATTGAAAACTTGCTTTTACTCAATTTAATGTATATCTTTGTATTTTTTCTCAAAAGTTCACCTCATATTTATTATGTTTATTACATTTACAGAGTTTGTTTTATAATGAAATGGACTAGTCAGCATGATGTCGAATTTTGCAAAGAGGTTGTTGCTTCCAAGCTTTTTGAAACCAAAAAAGGTCAGCAGAAAGAGCTCAGGTATGGGAAGCTATTGCCAAAAATTTGGAAAAAATGGAATATCCTAAATTCAAGGTGGAGCAACGTTCTGTCAGAGACAGATTGAAAAAACTAATCAAACAGTTTCGGAGAAAGGAAAACGATGAAAGACGAGCCAGTGGAATTTCACCTGAATTAACAGAATTGGACACACTGCTGGAGGAGATAAGTGAAAAAGAGGAAGCATCTGAAACCCTGGCTGCAGAGATGGGAGAAAGGGAAAAGAGGCGTTTGGAAGAAGATCAGATGGCGGGACAAGAGATGCGAAAAAGGGCCATGGAAACTTTATCCGAAACCCAGAAGAGGAATCCAAAAAAAGACCAAGATGGTCCCAAACGCAAAGTCAGAAAGGGTGGTGATACAGCCCTGGCATTTTTGGCAGAAAAGGCAGAAAAAGAAAGAAAACTGAAGGAAGAGAGCAACAGACTAGAGAGGGAGCGCCAGGAAATGGAAAAGGAAAAAACAGACAAATTTATGCAACAACAGAATGACATGTTGACTGCTATTTTAGAAATGCAAAGACAGCAAAATAATCAGGTACAAGCAAGCCAAATGGTTTTAATGCAGCAACAGCAGCAACAAGGGCAAGCACTAATAGCTCTTTTGTCTAAGGTTGTTGATAAAGAAAATTAGATCTGCTAACTAAGGCCCGTTGTTGTGATTGGCATGTTAAATTATTCAATGAATTTTGTAAAAAATAATGGAAAAAATGATGTGAGCACTATTTGATCTTACAGAATATTGTAAAAAATGTTATATATAAATTATATTGAAATGTCATTTACATATAAATTATTAAATTGAAATGTTATTTATATGATCATTATATTGAAATGTTATTTACACATTTATTATACATAATTATTATATTATTCAAAAGTTAAACATTATATACAGTATATTAGTGTCAAAATCTCAAACCTGATAATATATATGTCATCCTTAAGAGAAGTACTCCTCAACAGTTGGTGGTTTAAGTTCAAAAAACTTTGAAGTGTTATTAGGCTGCATGCAAGTAAGGGCATTTCTTAAAATTGCAGCAACAATATACATTTTGCCAACACTGCTTAAGCCAATCTTTAGATTTTTTTTGAAGTCCAAAAATCTGAAATAGTTCACAATGTCTCCGAATAACCATTCAACAGACACCCGCACGCTGCTCATTGACTTGTTGAAAGTTTCCATTTCTGGAGTAAGTGGGCGGTTCCTGTATGGTGCCTGAAGGTGCACACGATGAGGATAAGCGGGATCACCATACACACACATAGGGCGTCCACCCACATGTGCATATTGCTCTAAGTCTTGTAGTAGGCCTGAATCCACAAGCATAGCAGCATCATGCCTTTTTCCCTCTGCAAATTTGATGATACATTTCTCAACAATTTTGTATGTCGAAAAAAAAGGATTTTAGTGTTATAATTTCAAACTGTCTTGTAAACTAGTTGTAGACTGTTGTTACTAGGAAATAGATTTTATACAGGGTGTTGAAAGAAAAATTAGATGATATGTCCTCATGCAGCTACAAACAGTTTGAAATTTGATACTCAAAATGTTTACATACCTACAGGTCCAAACAAGTTTGCAATGAGGCCATTTGGTAGTGCAAGTGACTGATATTTTAATGCGTGGACTCTTTTATGCCCATTATAAACCGTTCTTTGCATTTGACCAGGACGACAGATTGCTTTCACCGTGCCATCAACGAAGCCAAAGCAGTTGTCCAATGCTGCCCCTTTTTGGTGCACTGCATCAGCATATTGTTGAAGACAATGAGGGTTCAGCAATTGATGATTCCAGCGTATTATCTTTTCCCTGTGTCTTCCATAAATGAAGTCGACCACTTCATTGGAAATCATGCTTAGCTCTGGGACAGGTCGGCCAAACAGTGGAATTAGGTCGCTATACCTACAAGGGTAGCAAAACCGTCGAAGAAGAATACACAATCCTTCAATTCCCTCACAAATTGTTCCTTGTGGGCATGTAAATTTCTCAGGAATATCCATAGCACGAGCCAGAACTGGAATTTCGTTTTTTTCAAACCTGAAATTCACGTTACATTCAACAGCATCTGTCTCTTCCAAAGAGAAACTATCATAGTCTTCAAAAGGCAACTCCGGATTATTTCCACGGCAAACGATGTCGTGTAAAACTACAAACTCTAAGTCGTCAATATGAGAAGAGTCGTAGGCCAAAACAACATCATCCCTAGCTTTCTTGAAAGAACACATTCTTCTTTTATACTTCTATCAATTTCTCTTTTATGATAAAATTTTAATAAAGTTCGCGTTGTCGGAAAGTAAACAAAAATCTTAAGGATATTTAAACCGGACGCCGCCGCACACATAATGTTGCTCTCCCCAGTGTTTCCGTGCTCTGGCAGTGCGTCGCCAATCACCGCGTCATAGAATCTTAAGGTCCCTATTTGCCTCTGCCGAAGCAGTAAGCCTGAAGCCATTCAGGGAATCACTCAAGAAGACAGGAAATGTCCACGCTGTGGTCATTGACGAGTCACACACCGTGAAAACTTGGACAGGAAAAAGGTAAAATATTCTTTTTATTCATAATCTTATAGCTTCAATCTTCGACAATACCAAATCAAACAGACGGTGCAATGCAGAAGTTCAGAACTCGTGAAATTTTTTTGAAATTTGTAATGTTTTTAACATCTCTAAAATAATATTTAATAATTAATATGAGGGATAACTTTCTTACAGAAACAAGAAAGACAAGGCTTTCAGGAGTGCTTAAGTTTGGAGCTGTCTGGTTTAGGAATAATATTAAGGGAGTATCGCGGTGTTCAGAAACACATGCAGACTATATATGTTGATGTCCTAGCTCTAAACTTAACCCTTTTGGCGCACCGTGATAGCCCCAATAATAAACTCAAAATTAAAAGAGGGTGGCACTAATAAAATGCTTTTAGTTTTTTTATATAGTGGGTCTCGAGTATACTATAGGAGTTTAGTATAAACCTTACTAAATGGCTATCACAAATCTAGCATTCTGATTGGCTGAGCTACTCACTGTCTACCAGTGTCTATCACTGATAGACTGCTAGAAGTGAAAGGAGTTGCATTTCAAGTGCATAGTTTTTTTCTGATGATTTCTTCTAAACTGACAAAGATTTCAGTTTTTCAATGTGAATAACACTGGAAAACCGATCTGTAAATAAAACCGATCTTTTCCGGTTAACCGCCTCACCCTAGCTTATACAATAGGACAATCAGTTTGTTCATGCTCGTTTATTATAACATAAAAAGAGGTTTACATATATTTAAGTTTAAATTAATAATAAAGAAACACTTCTCTTGTAGGAACACCATTCCTAGCCCTCACTGGCACTGCCGACAAGAAAACCCGTGCTACAATCACCAGCCTGTTGTCACTACAGGATCCCGTAAAGATACTGATAAGCCCTGAGAGGAAGAATTTGCGCATCTCAGTGATGAAGTGCAAAAAGGCTGCAATGTTTGGAAAACTGGATTGGTTGATTGATTTAGCTATAGAAAATATGCCAAAGACGATCATCTTTTGCAACATGATAAATGAAATGGCTTCAGTCTGCAACTATTTGCTCTTTAAACTCGGGAAAGCTGCATATCCTAAAGCAGCAAGTGGTGCAAAAAACTGTATTGTTGGCATCTATCATTCAATGACTTGGCCTGCCATGAAGGAAAGGCTTCTTGCTTCATTTAAAGGTTCTGGGGATGACACCAATAAAATAATTGTAATCGCTTCAACAGCTCTGAGTATGGGAGTTAACTTTCCTGATGTGCATTATGTTATCAACTGGGGACCAGCAAGGACACTCATAGACTATCATCAAGAGGCAGGAAGAGCAGGTCGAAATGGAGAACATGCGCACAGTATAGTAATCTACCATGGCAACCAGACTGCTCACTGTGAAGATGATGTGAAACAGTTCGTTCGTACAGAAGGATGTTATCGTGGCAAGTTTAAAGCCCTTTGTTGCTAATGTGGTACCTGTAGAACCTCCACATGATTGTTGCAGCAATTGCTCTCTTAATTGCAAGTGCAGCGAGAGACCAAGCTTCCATTTGAAAAGGATCATGTACCAGACCAGGAAGCACATCAACCACCAATGAAGAGAGATGTTAGTGACCAACAGAGAGATGACGTGCAGGATGCCCTTATGGAACTTAAGGACAAGTTTAAGGGCCATTGTCGTTTGGAAGCCCATGGTTTTTCTGATGAACTTGTTCAGCAGTTAGTTAACAATTGCTGTACTATATTTACTATCAGTGACATTTTGAGCTTTCCAGTTTTTTCAGTTGGAACTGCATTGCAAATACAGGAGGTATTTCAAGATATTTTTGATGATATGGAAGAGGTGGACGTCAACATACCTGACCTCTTTTCAATACAAGACCCATTCACAGAATTTTCTTTTGATTTCTCTGACATGGGTGAGGAATGTGTAATAGAATTACCTGATGGTGATGGTGATGGTGAGGAAGTTGAATACTCCTGGTGAGTACACAGTGACAACTACTATAGTACTATATGGATGTTCCATGTCTTCAAGAGAACTATAATAATTTTGAAGATTGATATATGGCACTTCGATCAGAAGTAATGATGATACATAATAAGTTTTTTATACGAGTGAGGGAATGTTTTACGAGACTCAACCAAGAACAGCTGCAAAACATGTAATATAATACAGTAAGTCCCCGCATATAAGAAACCGACATTCTGAAATCATGCTGTTCAGTTTCTTATTCGCAAGCCAACATTTTAAACAAAGGCTGGCTGGCCAATTTCTTATAAATACAATAGGAAACTGACCTTACATATATATTTTTGACATATAAGAAACTTATGTAATTACTGAAGTGTTTAGTTTCTTATAAAGGAGGAAATATTCTTTCTACTTGCAGCCTGTAGTTTCTTATACTGTACTGTATATCAGTTTCTTATATGTGGGGACTTACAGTACTGTAATTTTGAGTTGAAACTGTTGTTTACATTCACATTCAATGAAAAGAGTAATTATTAAATGATCCAGATGAGGGATTGACACCATGTGATGTGATGACGACCACAATTGCAACAAAGCTCAATGCACCAGATCAAAATTTCAGCGTGAGAAAAGCGTACTTCAACAAATCGTAAGGGATTTAACAGACGCCAATACACAGAGGTAAGAGATAAATATAAGCGTCTAGGGAACTCGTTTAGGCTAGACGAGTTGTTATGAAACTTGCGGTGGTTAATACTTGCATAATTTGCCGATGTCTTAGACGTACACATGTACGACATATCGCATATACTTGAAAATGTATATTGTCAATTTTTCCCTATCAAATCTATTACAATCCGCCATCTTGAATTTAGTTTTTGTGAACCTTACGCGCATGCTTGTCCGTCTGATTCCGCCATAGTGTCCTCGATTTCTCGCCATGTGAAAATGGCCACCCCTGTGACAGACATGAATGGGTTAAATTTTACCTGACTTGTCCCAGACCTACACAGTGTAGGTCTGTAGGCTACACTTTGAACACAACTTTTAGTTATACCTTCCCTATTTCACTACTAATGATACTCACACTCCATGATAGCCATATCTGACATCTCCATGAATGCAGCACATATATGGGCCTCTATTTCTCTGTCATGAAATTCTTTGTACTCATTGTACTTCTTCTCAATGCCCTTAGCAGCAGTCGTCTTCCCTGTTCTGTTCAGACTTGAACGTGTTGTGCCTACTTCACCTGCAGAGCTGTGTTTCACAAATCTGTCAAATTCAATCTACATGTAGGATACGATACAAAGAAAGTTGGATGTTGCACTCTTCCCAAAATAATTTTCAAAAACCTTTGTCAGTAGTACTCCCATGTGACCTCCTTGCACTATGATAACATTGGTAAATACATTAGAGGTACAACTCATCCTTTGATACTGTACAAAAGTTAATTGTGTAAACATCAGCCTATTTTTATATGCAATTTATATCAGTTCACACAATATTATTCCAATTCGGCTTAGAGTTGATTTCCAAAAGCCTGTGAAACAATTCTTATTTGTTAATATCTAAATCTAATAGTTAAACAGACAAAAAAGAAAATCTTGTCATTAAAGTTATACATCTATACATGTATATTAATAATAAAGTTACACCTCTTTCATAATGGCAACAAATTTAACTATACTTTCATCTTAATTGGCCTTTACAGCCTCACTTGTGTGTCAGGAATACAATTTTAATAAAGGTATTTACTTCCTTGTGAGACTGTAAACTAAATGCCAATTACCATAATTATATGCACATGTATATGTAAAAGAATATGAAAGAGGTCTAAAAATACATGTAACACCAAAGAAACTTACCTTGTACAATGTCACCTTTGCATGCCAATCAGCAAATTCTTGACTGATACCCTCCAACTTCTCAAACTGGTTATCCCCAACCCTGTAGGTCCACTGGACGTTCCTTCCTCGTTCTTCAAACAGTTGATCGCCATGCATAGGCACTGGGCTGATTATCTCTTTATTCCCTGTTTCATTAGTAATGGTTGGTACATACTTCTCCTGGTTGGAGATCATGAGCTGGGCCATTTCTGCAGATATGTTTGCATTCAAGAACTCCAGATCGAGGGAACACTACAATAGAGAAGATATCTCTATGGGTACAGTACCATGTTTGAATGTGGTGTAATAAGGGCTGTGAATGGTTAAAATATTCTATAGTATCTGTAGTATTATTGCAATGGCTGTAAAGCAACATTACTCACGATTTCAGACTTCTGTGTCATCTCAGTGGAGTAACTGTGGGGAATGTGCCATAATACAGCTTTGTTGAGAAACTGGAATTTCTTGAGGTACATGGTCACCACCCGGCTTACAAGCACAGCCCATCGCTTTTGCAGTCGCATGCAGGTGGCTTCATCTGGAAGCATGGCTGAAAGATGGACTTCTTTCACTGGTTTCTGCCTTTGGGTAGCTTCCAGTGTGCGATCGACAACTTTATCTCTGATAGCATACTGGTGGGTCCAGTGGATGGACTGGTTAAGGTGGTCTTTGCTTTGCACTCTTGCATGGATCTCAAAGTCTAGATTGTCACCAACAATCCTGTTAAATCAAAACACAAAATACCAGTAATCTCATTATCTTAACCTACAAAACCAGGCATCTTATTATATACCACTATCTTGACTTGTGGTATTTTCAAGAAAAATTATGTCCCAACCATGTCTGTGTGTGGGAGGGTTGTGGAAATATTTGGGTGGGGGTGCCACTTTGAGATAAAAAAAAAACCGGGCTGTGGATTTTTTTTTGCTTGCCGAGTAGAAACTTCCACAAGCCAAACAACCAAAATTTACTCACTTGTAATAAGGGATTTCTTGTCCTTTAAGCACACCCAATGCTGCCATTATGACATCTTCAGTTGACTGGCATTCATTGAACTGTTCCTGAATGGGTCTAATAACTGACAAACAGTAACTCAGTACTTCCTGATTGAAAAACCTGTATTGTTGCAGTGACTCCTCCTTCATGTCCACTGTACGGTTTACTTGCATGTCATCATTTGCTAATTGCGGCAGTTGCTTCGATACAATTTCTTGCAGTAGCAGGCAAGCAGATTCATTTTGCTGCACCTTTTTCTTCCACACCTGCAGTTTTGCATCATGATCCTTTCCCATCTCCCTCTGGGCGTTTACCATTCTCTGGGGAGACATGCATATGCCCAACTTATTTAGCCTGACTGCCCCATCAAATGACACACCACTGTGACACAGTACGGTTGAAATACGGTAGTGAAATGCGGATAAATCTTGCACTCTGTGACGTGCTACCGTGGCAGTGGTTAAGGCAATTGCATTCACGGCGTTCTGGCCATTCTTAATCGTCTCTCCGCATGATCCACGAACGCATGCATTCCAAAACGGCAAGTACACTTCGGCTTCTTTCGCGACCAATTTATTGGAAAATGCAGCGAGTTCGTCAGGTTTGCGTCCTTTGAGCACAGTGTCCGTTTTGCAGTACGCTTTGAACTCTTTGTTGACAGTCCGGTTCAAAACCTCAAGTAGCTCTGGCACAACACCCTTGTGAGATACTAGCGCGTTTGTTGCCGCTTTCCAATTTTTCAGTGCAAGATTTTTGACCACTCCAGTCGTTATTTTATCTTGAGGCGTTCTTACCTTGACATCGCCATTGGGTGACAAAATCAGAACTTTCACCTTCGTCTTCTCGATCTCAACAATGTCTTCAATATTCAAGTGAGATGATATATTGTCATCATCTATTCTATGGTCACAAGAAGTTGTTGATAAAATCCGTCTCCTTGACACGGGAGCTCGACGCTGCTGAGGTGGTTCAACACTGCCTGCCTCTGTAGAAATTCGCCTTGTTTTTCTTGATGGACTCTTTCCCGGAGTCAACGGCACGAGACGTTTGGTGGTCGTTTCCTCGGTTGATGTTCTCTCTGGTCTAGGCTTATTAATTTCCGTGGAAAAAAAGGTATACAAGTCCGTAAACGTTTTTACTTTCCTGCTACAAGGTGGACAAATTCTCGTCGACAAGGAGGAACTTTCCTTCAGCTGGATTCCAGTGTGCTCACAAACACTAGCAACAACAAGACCATGTAGCTCAGCTCTATTTGTTGGCTTGAACACGTTCACAAACGACCCCAGAGAACCGTATGTGTTTTTAAGGGAGCACTTACACGCTCTACAATAGTCGTCAACACTTGGTGCTTTAGGTTTTCTTCCTTTTCGCGAATGAATTTTCGTCGGAGTTCTTGCAGACATTTTTATTGCTTTGACACTAGCACACGTGCGAGTGAAGTTTGTTTGTTTTGATTTAGCCATCGCTTGAAGAATCGTATTTCCGGCTCATTTCTGATTGGTTGATTACTTCCGCCTTGGAATGTGGGCGGGATTCAAACCACAGTGGGCTGATTGCAGGCGCTTCTTTTTTCTCCTCCCGCTTCCCCCCCCGCTTTTTTTTCTCCTCCCCATTTTTTCTCTCCCGATTTCTTTTCTCCCTCGAATTTTTTCTCCGAATTAAAAAAATAAAAAAATAACGCGAAAATAAATAAATAAAGCGCCTGCTTTGCAGGCTAGGGTGTGGGCGTCGAAACGTCCGGCGCATTCCTTTGGAGCGTGGGTGTGGGCGTCGAAACGTTGCGCGCATTCCTTTGATTGTTTAGGTTGTTGATCCGAAATATATATATATATTTAATATATATATATAGATATATATATATAGAGAGAGAGAGAGAGAGAGAGAGAGAGAGAGAGAGAGAGAGAGAGAGAGAGAGAGAGAGAGAGAGAGAGAGAGAGAGAGAGAGAGAGAGAGAGAGAGAGAGAGAGAGAGAGAGAGAGAGAGAGAGAGAGAGAGAGAGAGAGAGATAGAGAGATATATATGAGTGCCATAGACCATCAGGCCATTCGGGCAAAATAATTGCAGGCTCAACCTCGGTCAGTTGTCGATGCACAAGGGTCGGTACTTCATCTTTGTGTGTTTATAATTTTTACAACCATTAAAATGGTTTCTGCTGTCTAGTTTCTATATAAATTGCAGTGTTAATTTGCCCAGATGTCAAAACGTCAAGCAGACAATCAAGCCAAATGGCAAAGCTTCAAGAAAGCCACTGCGAAAAAGCGAAGCGGGAAGAAAGGCGACGAAGTAATCACAAAAATGGAGTACTTAACTGTGCAACGTTTATCAGCAACAGTCGAAGGAAAGTGCCAAAAGTACTGTCGTATAGGGCCACTGACTATGGTTCCATTCGGGGAGGAACTGACGTTGGACAACATCAGTGCAGCGTGCATTAAGCAATTTAAAGTGGCATGTTATATGGAATGTGATCTATTAGCGGGCGAACGAGGCCCTTCGTTTACGGAAATTGGGCAAATTAAAGATTGGAAAGTTATCCATATTCGGTTTGTCGAGCCTGTTGAAAATATTTCATTGCAAGGAATGTCCGGCCAAAGTCGACACAAATCTATGGTTACGTCCAACAAGGAATTCCCAGCAGTACCATCTGTAATGTCTTTCAGTGTTGCCAACATCAGTGACAGTCGTCCTGTATTTCAACCTCAGTCAAAGATGCCTGCGTCAATTTCATTATCAGCAATGCTGAAGATGGGCAAAATCATCCCCCCCAAGCAAGGAGACCCTTACTGTTTCCTTAGAGGAATTTTCAGTTGATGAAAAAGCCTGGCTCAATCCTTTTGAGGTACGCCTTTCAGTTGCAAAGAAGAAATTCGCAAGTGGTGGATTTCGAGATGCAGTAGAGGCAACTGCTTTATCTGGTGGCCTGAAAGGAAGGTATGTATTAAAAAAATATAAGCCTGATCAAGTTACCAAAATTGAAGAGATGTTTGAATCTATGGAGATCCACACACGAAAATCTGTCCAAATGCACTGTTTGGCAAGAAATTTTGCAAAGCATTTGGAAAACGAATGCCCTCCAGAGTTTGGCGAAACGTTCAACTATAACAAAGTATACTATGGGAAAGTTGGAAGTGAATGCATAACCTTGGAGAGATTTATTGAGGGGAATTTTGTGAAATATATCAACAATACTGGCGAGATTACCCTACCTGATGCTGGTGAGATTGTTTCAAAAGCAGAAACATTTGTTCATTATACCTATGTGAAGTCTGCCAAGCAACTGATGATTTTAGATCTGCAAGGGGTGGGATACAACCTATGCGACCCAGAGATTGCCAGTGCCAACCTTACAGATGAAGATATAATCCTATTTTGTTCTGGAAATCTTTCGAGCTTAGCTATTGATTCGTTTATTGCAAATCACAAATGCAATTGCTATTGCAAACAATTAAAACTAGAAAGCATTTGAAGAACCTATGTTTGCTTTACAAACCACTAAGTGTTTTTATGATTTTAGAACTGTTCAATAACTAAATATACTTTTTGCATGTTCAAATTTAACCTGTTCAAGTTCATAATTCCTTGTTAATATAAAATTAAATGGTAAAGTTATCCATGGATATTATAAAGTAAATCATAGCAATATATACCAGCTCTAGATTATCAATACAGAAATGACAAAACTAAATTAGTTTGTATTTAGGTGGCTTAATGCAGTATTGCAAATTATATTCCTGTTTGAAAAATGGGGAACAAGTCTGACAGCCAGCATGCCAACTGATTGCATCTCAGACATGCACATGTTAAATTGTATGATTCTATGCATAAAACTACATAGAGCCACCTTAAGTAGTGATAATCTATGTTATTCATATTGTTTACATGTAAATATATCTATATCATTATGTTATATAAGGGGTTTTTGTTTTTCTGAATAACATTTAGTTACTGTTAGATATAGCATTTTCATCAAAATGTTCTTTTAAAAATAAATATGCATCAGATGCTTCAGCAGGTTCAATATCATCTGTTTGAGGAATATGCCTTTCACATTCTTGTCGAAAACTATCATCAAGGAAATTGTTTGCACTATCCAGAACACCTGAGAGTTGTGCAACTTCTGCCAATTGTTCATCTGTAATCGTAATCCCACAATTATCTGCTCCATATTTTTTCAGGAAAGTTGTAAATATGTTCTGGGATTCCGACAGGGAGCTCCTTGTTTCTTTGCTTACGTCCCCGGTGGTGATTCCACACTGTGATCCTAAATATATCCAGTTCTTTCTGCAGTACAGGGATGTAAATATAGGCCATCAAGTTCCTACCAAAAAGTAAATTAATGTGCATTACTGTTACTGTACATTAATTAATACAAGATTTCCCAAGATAAGTGTACGCCTGATGAGAATGAGATGTTATTAAAAACATAAAATAGGGTTATTTATCTGTTACTGGTATCAGAAAAATGGTTACAGGGGGTATTTTAACAAGTAAAATCATCTGGCGTTAGCCAGAGTAAACAAAATAAAGTAGGGTGCATTGCCGCTTAATGGGTTAAGTAAGGCCAAAGAAAAAAAATTACTTGGTTAGCGTCACCGCCCGCCTCTCGATTTTTGCCGCCTCTGATTATTTTTTCTTTTAATATATAAATGTCAAAGAAAGCAGCAAAAAAGAACCACTAAAATTGATGTATTAAAAACTCTTCGTTTTACAGTTTTCGTTTCCTTTCGGCAACAAGGCGGGGCGTTTATACGAATTTTTCTCGTACCCAGACCCTCGCGAGTATAGGAGCGCGTGGGTCTGGGTACGAGGATGTCAAAATGGCGGCGTTCTTCGCGACGTCGTGCGTAGAATTTCAACACGATCTCTTCCTTAAATTAACCATTATCCTTAATTCACAAATCGCTCTAAATTAAGGATAATGGTTAATTTAGAGAGAGTCGCACATGCGTACATTAGTCAATTACTATCCCACAAGCTTAGTAACTCTCATTATTCTATAAGTCTAGCTCGCCTAATAGGGGAGGGGATGCGTGGCGGATGGGAAAAATTTCCGGGGGGTTAGGGTTAGAAAACCCATTAAAGCGGGGGGTTAGGGTTAGAAAACCCACTAGGCGGGGAGTTATAATCTTTGTTGTGTTCTAGCATTAGATTAACCATTATCCTTAATTCAGAGCCATTTGTAATTTAAGGATAATGGTTAATTTAAGGCAGAGATCGGGTTGAGAATTTCGGTGATTTATAAGGGGGAAAAAAACACGCCCTCCCTCCTCTGAGAATTTCTGAGAGTGTGATGCTAACCAAGTAATTTTTTTTCTTTGGCCTAATAAAAGAAGTGGGAGACATGTACAATACACACATTATACATACCTATCTATATTGTTGCTTGAATCATAATCTCCATTTTCAACTAAAGTAGACAACTGCTGCTTGAAAAATCGCTCCATTCTCTCGAGAAGCTCCCTCCACCACCGCTCAATCTTATTTTGAGTGGAGGGGCCAAAGAAGACACTTTTGGTTGCATCTTCTAGATCACCTTGTTGATCTCTTAGAAAGCAGTGCATGGTTGACATTACACCAGTTTCTGTTCCTTTGTCAATCCTGATGGTCCTAGGTAAAACTATAAGAAGAAAGTAGAAATTATAATCTATTATAAATAACACTTCATACACACTGCTGTGGGATACCACATATTTGACGTTTCAGACTATGCTCATGTTTTACTGTTCTTACCTCTACTTTCCTGCAAGTAATCATAATAATATCTTCCTATTACATTTGGATCATTATTCGTCGTCCATATTCGCAAGAAATTTATCCTTCCACTGTAGGTGTCCTGGCCACCATAAATGCAAAGGGGAAATGTAGATTTTTGGTATCCGCATAGCTTGTCATGTCCATCTAAGGACATAACATAGTCTGACCCCTGCAATCAAACACATAAAAGTTATATTAAAGATAATACTTTCCATGTAAAAATAGAGTGTATTTACTTTATTAAAGAGAAGAAATTACCTGAGATTTAAATTTCATCACTCTTGGAGGCCGTTTTGGTTGGCCAACACCACCTCTTGCTTCTAACCCAGTGGGGTCCACTTCTTGCATCATTGCATAAACCAGATCTCGGGGAACTTTTAGGTTATAAACCTCGCGCAACTTGTCAGTTAGAGATCGATAACCCAAAAGGTTTCCTGGCCCATCAAATTCTTTTCGTACTGCTTCCTCTACTGATTCAAGGTCAACATTGTGGTCTATGTATTGAATGTTGAAGTACTTCATTCTGCGGCATAATGTTCGCAAACTCCATGCATACATCGGATATTTCTCGCTTACAAAATCGATTATTTCATTCCTCTTCAAATTTTGTTTTACATACTCCTCTAAATCGTTCCTCAAATCTTCGTCTTCTTGCCACCCGTCATTTCGTACTCGAGCGGCCATGTTGTTTTTGTTTTGGTGTCGACAACTGACCGAGGTTGAGCCTGCAATCATTTTGCCCGAATGGCTGATGGTCTATGGCACTCATAGGCCATGGAGGTTTTAATTATTTTTTTTAGAAAAAACTTTAAAAAAACAAATAAAAAAACTAAAAAATATTTTTAAGAAAAATAAAATAAAAATGATATTAAAAAAAAAGAAATAAAAAAAAAAAGAAAAAAAAGTAATTACAAAAAATAAAATAAAAAAGAAATAAAAAAAGAAAATTTACACAATAATAAACAAAAATTGCTATGGCACTGCTAGGCCACCATAGAGAGAGAGAGAGATAGAGAGATAGAGAGAGATAGAGAGAGATAGAGAGAGATAGAGAGAGAGATAGAGAGAGATAGAGTGAGATAGAGAGAGAGATAGGGAGAGAGATAGAGAGAGAGAGAGAGAGAGATAGAGAGAGAGATAGAGAGAGAGATAGAGAGAGAGATAGAGAGAGAGATAGAGAGAGAGATAGAGAGAGAGATAGAGAGAGAGATAGAGAGAGAGATAGAGAGAGAGATAGAGATAGAGATAGAGAGAGAGATAGAGAGAGAGATAGAGAGAGAGATAGAGAGAGTTATAGTTAAAGATGTTGTTCCTACAGCACAAAAGTTTTTATTGACACAGGTTGATAAATAATTTTTAGACTTTTAAAAAAGGAGTTTTTACCTCTATTTTGGTTGATCTCAATAGCATTATGATACAACATTTATTTGAATGTGTACCAATCGCGAACCGAACCACAACGTTTCCGAACTATTGCGATAATGTGCGGAAATTTTCGAACGTCAGATTATTATTATCTATATTCAAAGGTTATTTAGTATAATCGAAAGCTGTTCTGCCTTTTAAAAAATTATTCTATAACTATGACTATCTAGTTGGATAAAATCAACGTATTTGACCATATTCACTTTTTGTTTTTTCCAGCTATTCAACACCTGCACAGAATATTCAGTTAGTTTTTTTACAGCAACTATCCGTGATATCCGTCCCTATTCTTACATCAATTGTTTATGCTACTAACTCACTTTCTAACCCTTTAAAATAAGGACGGATATCACAATACTAATACCGATACCGATACAGACACCAATACCAACACCAATACCAATCCACTAATACACACCAAAACACACCAAAACAAACCAATGTACACCAATATACACCGATATACACCGATACACACCAATATACACCGATATACACAAATGTAAACCAATATACACCAATATACACCAATATACACCAATATACACCAATATACACCAATGTACACCAATAAACACCAATGTACACCAATGTACACCAATATACACCAATATACACCAATATTCACCAATGTACACCAATGTACACAAATGTACACAAATATACACCAATATACACCAATGTACACCAATATACACCAACATACACCAATATACACCAACGCACACCAATATACACCAATATACACCAATATACACCAATGTACACAAATATACACCAATATACACAAATATACACCAATATACGCCAATAGACACCAATATACACCAATGTACACAAATATACACCAATATACACCAATGTACACAAATATACACCAATATACACCAATATACACCAATATACGCCAATATACACCAATATACACCAATGTACACAAATATACACCAATATACACCAATATACACCAATGTACACAAATATACACCAATATACACAAATATACACAAATATACACCAATATACACCAATGTACACAAATATACACCAATATACACCAATATACGCCAATATACACCAATATACACAAATGTACACAAATATACACCAATATACCCAAATGTACACCAATATACACCAATATACACCAATATACGCCAATATACACCAATATACACCAATGTACACAAATATACACCAATATACACCAATGTACACCAATATACACAAATATACACCAATATACACCAATGTACACCAATATACACCAATATACACCAATATACACTAATATACACAAATGTACACAAATGTACACCAATATACACCAATATACACCAATATTCACAAATGTACAGCAATATACACCAATATACACCAATATACACCAATATACACAAATGTACACCAATATACACCAATATACACCAATATACACAAATGTACACCAATATACACCAATGTACACCAATATACACCAATATACACAAATGTACACCAATATACACCAATGCACACCAATATACACCAATATACACAAATGTACACAAATGTACACCGATATACACCAATATACATCAATATACACCAATATACACAAATGTACACCAATATACACCAATATACACCAAAAACCCTTTAAAAATAAGGACGGATAAGACGGATATCACGGAGTTAGGCATGCAAATTAGTTTAAACTAATACTAATACTAATACTAATAACTAATTTGCATACCTATCTCCGTGATATCCGTCCTCATTTTTACATAACTTACATGCTACTAACTCACTTTCTAACCCTTTAAAAATAAGGACGGATTGGACGGATATCACGGAGTTAGGCATGCAAATTAGTTTATTATCAGTATTATTATTATTATTATTATTATTTATTATTATTATTATTATTATTATTATTATTATTATTATTATTATTATTATTATTATTATTATCATTATTATTATTATTATTATTATTATTATTATTATTATTATTATAATTATTACTATTATTAATATTCTTATATAATAATAATAATAATAATAATAATAATGATAATAATAATAATAATAATAATAATAATAATAATAATAATAATAATAATAATAATAATAATAATAATAATAATAATAATAATAATACTGATAATAAACTAATTTGCATGCCTAACTCCGTGATATCCGTCCAAACCGTCCTTATTTTTAAACGGTTGGAAAGTGAGTCAGTAGCATGGCAAGTTATGTAAAAATGAGGACGGATATCACGGAGATAGGTATGCAAATTAGTTATTAGTATTAGTATTAGTTTAAACTAATTTGCATGCCTAACTCCGTGATATCCGTCCAATCCGTCCTTATTTTTAAAGGGTTAGAAAGTGAGTCAGTAGCATGGCAAGTTATGTAAAAATGAGGACGGATATCACGGAGATAGGTATGCAAATTAGTTATTAGTATTAGTATTAGTTTAAACTAATTTGCATGCCTAACTCCGTGATATCCGTCCAATCCGTCCTTATTTTTAAAGGGTTAGAAAGTGAGTTAGTAGCATGTAAGTTATGTAAAAATGAGGACGGATATCACGGAGATAGGTATGCAAATTAGTTATTAGTATTAGTTTAAACTAATTTGCATGCCTAACTCCGTGATATCCGTCTAATCCGTCCTTATTTTTCAATGGTTAAAAAGTGAATTAGTAGCATAAACAACTAATGGAAAAATAAGGGCGGATATCACGGATATCGGCATGCAGTTTAGTGTATTAGTGTAGTTTTAGTGTAGTTAGTGTAGTTTTAGTGTAGTTAGTGTAGTTTTAGTGTAATTTTAGTGTAGTTTTAGTGTAGTTTTAGTGTAGTTAGTTTATTTAGTGTAGTTTTAGTGTAGTTAGTTTATTTAGTGTAGTTTTAGTGTAGTTAGTGTAGTTTTAGTGTAGTTTTAGTGTAGTTAGTGTAGTTTTAGTGTAGTTTTAGTGTAGTTTTAGTGTAGTTTTAGTGTAGTTAGTGTAGTTAGTGTAATTTTAGTGTAGTTTTAGTGTAGTTTTAGTGTAGTTAGTGTAGTTTTAGTGTAGTTTTAGTGTAGTTAGTGTAGTTAGTGTAGTTTTAGTGTAGTTTTAGTGTAGTTTTAGTGTAGTTAGTGTAGTTAGTGTAGTTAGTGTAGTTTTAGTGTAGTTTTAGTGTAGTTAGTGTAGTTAGTGTAGTTTTAGTGTAGTTTTAGTGTAGTTAGTGTAGTTTTAGTGTAGTTTTAGTGTAGTTAGTGTAGTTAGTGCAGTTAGTGTAGTTTTAGTGTAGTTTTAGTGTAGTTAGTGTAGTTAGTGTAGTTTTAGTGTAGTTTTAGTGTAGTTAGTGTAGTTAGTGTAGTTTTAGTGTAGTTTTAGTGTAGTTAGTGTATTAGTGTATAGGTGTATTGGGCTATTGATGTAAAACTTTGCAGTCAAATTTTCCTCGGCGAATTCGAGGATGTTTGCAAGTAAAAAACACAGGCACAATCTATAATTATCTATTCGGTTTGGGGTTCGATCGACTCTGTTTCACTTATGGAAATGTTTTGCGGATTTTCATAAATGTTTTACTGGAAGAACAAGCAATATTATGAATATTTTTGTTTACTGTAGTTGTCTCCCAAGTGATTATATAGTTGTTTTAGTTCATTGTCACGGTTATACTGATTTCTGTTGTCCGAGTTTACATAATTATGTTCTTTAACATAATTATGTAAACTCGGACAACAGAAATCGTTATAACCGTGACAACATAATTATGTAAACTCGGACAACAGAAATCATTATAACCGTGACAATGAACTAAAACAACTATATATATAATCACTTGGGAGACAACTAAACAAAAATATTCATAATATTGCTTGTTCTTCCAGTCAAACATTTATGTAAAAAATTTCCATAAGTGAAACAGAGTGAATAATAGGTGTTTAAAACCTCGAGGTTTCAAAATACGAATAATTAACGCCCGAAAAGTATAAAAGAACATGAACTTCGAAAGGGAACAGCCTTGAATTGGAACATGTCGGTACAAAGAAGATGGAACTACGCTTCGGAGCCAGCAAGGCAGCTCAATAGTATTGCCATTAAAAACTCTGCGCGATGTTATATAGCGCCGATCGTACAGCGTGGTTTAGCTGTATTTACAGTGAAATGTGTATGGAGAGTTGCTGGTGGTCAAGATGGTTTATATAAGGCATGGGATATGATATTTGAGAAACGAAACGAATGCGACAAGAGCGTTGCCGACATACCAAACGTGGTATTCTTCTTTTCAGCAATCTCTGTTTTCGACGACAAAAATAAAAAGTCAGCAAGTGAAGACAACGAGGAAACAGTTGAGTCAGAGCAGTCTTTGTTGTCGGAAACGAATTCGTCGCAGAGTAGAACTACATACGAATCGGCCGTTCGGAAGAAGCGATATCCAGCAATAAGTTATTGGATTGCAGTTACATCGAAAAGTGGAGCACCGGTGCGAGACCTTTCGCTGAGAAAGGCGCTACTGAAATGCAACGTGGAGATCGACGCAAAAAACGGTATCGTGTAGAAGAGGCAGTGAAGAAAAATGCATTCGAGCTCTGTTCACAGTACTAAAAGATCATAGTTCTTCCTACATGCAGGAACTTGTCAACGAGTCGTGCCAAAGATGCTTCGAGCAAACCTACGTGGACGTGACAGACGACGAACCAACCACAAGTCAAGTATCTGAGATTGTAACTGTAGAAAAAGTTGTAAGATTCACAATGGTGTCAAAAGCGTCGAAGCAGATCGAAACGGCGTTAAAAAGTCTTCGACGGTCTGGTCTCGAGCTCGATATAGTTGGCATGCCTGCTGAAATTGTCGCGGAAGAAGAAGCCTGTCTAACAAGCGAAATAACTACCGATCCATGTGTCATACTTATTCACGACATCGAGAAAATCATGAAAAAGTTGAATTTTGCCCTTTACAAGGGAGAGGTTTTCAGATTGATTCCCGGAGCTAAATTCACCTACCAATTGAAATGTGACGTCGAGAAGTTTATCGGTACACTCGAAGGCAACGCGGTATTAAAAGCCAAAATTATCAAGTACGGGAAGCGTGTCGTCAACAAACTCAGTAATCGGGACAGTCAAGCCATACGACAAATCAGAGTGGATTATAACCTAATCGAAATAAGCGACGGTCGCTGTTTGTCCCTCAAAGACAGAGAGATTACAAGCAACGCAATACCAGAAGCGGAAATCGGAATGATAACCCCACGAGCCTTCTCCGCCTACGACGGTACCATGCAGAATTGTGAAGCAAAGTTCTTTCAAGAGGTGCTGGAGAACAGTCTTTCGTCTGAAGAGATCATGTCATTCTGTGAAGATTTCCTTCGCCTTCTACACCACAGAGGAAAGACGCACAAGGAGAAAGTGCCATTTCTTATTGGAGAACCCAACAGCGGTAAGACGAGTTTGTTCAGTCCAATTCAAGGTATTGTCCACCCAAAACGCATAGCAAAGATAACCAAGCAGCGCGAATTCAACAAAGCGATGATCAACGATGATTGCGAAGTTATATTTCTAGACGAAGCTCACGTGAAAATGATGGATCTTGACGACTGGAAGATTCTAGCGCAAGGCGGTTGGACTGCTCACGACGCAAAGTTCAAGACATGCCAAGGATTTGTCAACAAATGCCCAATGCTTATCGCATCGCAAACCGACATGGATTTTGGTAGTACAGTGGACAACGACGCTATGGATACCCGATTGCGCAGATACAAGTTCAAAAAACTGCCTTCTCCAGTGCCTGAAGCTTTTACTTGGCTGAAAAAACATCCCGTAGAGTGCATCATCTGGGCAATGAACAACGCAGGTCATGTTCAACACGAAAATGGTATGGATGAAGATGATGCGAATGAAAAACTGACATCTGCCGAGGAACACGAGTTGTTCGAATTGAATGTAAGATTGATTGTCGAAAGCGACGACGCCGATAGTGAATACGAAGAAGCCTTCGAAGATGACGCAGCTGGACCAAGTCAAGAGGCGACGAGTGACTCGATTGGATCGTTGTCTCAAGCCTCCTCGCAGCGAGCAGTGGTTGATGTGGAAACACGAGTACAAGAAGAATTGGAAAAGTGTCACGAGACGTCGTTGAGATTCAAGCATTTGAGCGGAATAAAAAATAAGCTCTTGCGAGAAAAGCAAAAACGCCTACGCGAATACAAGGAACGGATGGTGAAGCAAAATCTGTTAACAGCTGAAGAATGCGAACAGTTCGACGACCAAGAAACTATCCCGGAAACCCTAAAGAAGAAAATTCACGAGAGACGGTGGAAGATCATCCGAGAAGATGGAAAAATGGAAGCAGCATTTGCCAACCCTTGGCTGCACAAAACGGAGCGTGACCTCATCGAAAACCAAGAGAAATTTGAGAAAACCGATCCGGCATTGTACAAGTCCCTTTGGGAGATTGCCGTACACAAGCTGTGGTTATATCATTCTTCCAAAAAGTACGATGTCAAAAGCAAAGTGGCTATCGCAAAACGCACAAACATGCTGAAGGACTTTGGTTACAACGCAAGTGTCACGGATCTTTGGTCGGTCCCGCTACTTTTCGACAGTTCCACTTCAAGCCACCCGCATTCCGAGAGCGAGCCCGAGGACGGCTTAAGCGGTTTGACTCAACCAGATCCGCCCCGAAAATCGTCGCAGCAACGTGTGTCGCAGCAACGTATGCCGCCACCAGCCTTCAATAAAAATAAAACGCATAGCCAGTCTTTGAATCCTATCACAAAAGACATTCTCAGTCAACCAACACTGGTCCGAACTTGGAAAACTGCTAATGACGACGACAACCGAGACCGCTTATTCACACGAAGTCAACCTGTTCCTAAGCGAAAGAAATTGTGCAAAACCATTAACCAAAGTAAAATCGAGGATTTTTTTCGTCCAAAATAACTGAAAAGAAAAACATGCTATTACTTATAAATTTGTTTTTCTCTTCTTTTTTTTTTTGCGCGCGTGTGTGTGTGTGTGTGTGTGTGTGTGTGCGCACGTAAAATGTGTACAGATGGTAATTAAAGTAACTCACAAAAAGCAGTTGTCGTGTAATAACTTTTAATAATAATAACATTCATTTGTTTAATCCCGCAGTTGTTTTGCTAAATGATTTTGACAAGGCTCGCTTTTGTAGAGAATCGGCAGTTCGTCCTTCCGGAAACGAAATCTCGGAATCTCGTAAAATTGCTGTCCACTGGCCAAAGCCATGTTTGTCGATGCCTCGCTTTAGAGCGCAATCTTCTTGCGCGGTAAACCGCAAACGTTTTGGTCTTTCGTTATTCGGTGTAGAGACGAAACTGCAGGTTTCCGAAGGTGTGGCGAACAGCTGAGATGGACTTCGTCCGATTGTGGGAAATTGTATTTCCGTCGGTTTCTCTTCCTGTGATGATTCGGACGATGTGAAAAGTGATTTGTTGTATTCCTTACGACTTTTCTGCGACGTTTCGACCTCCGATTCCGATTGAGATAGTTCTAACGTTTTACGCAGTTCTTTCTCGACTCCACTTCTTTTGTTTTGTTCTAATTTCTGAAGACTATCCCGCGCTTTAGTCGCCACTTCGCGTGAACGTTTCTTTTTGTAGTAGATCTGCGCAACACTCGAACTGTGCTTTTGGTCTTCCGACACCGCTTGCCGCTCCTGAGGTGACAGCGATTTGTCACTTTCCGTCTCGATGATCTGCCGAAGTCTAGTCGGATGAATGTATTTGCCGATTGCGTCGTAGACCAATTTCGACATCATGTCGGACAGCTTGTCGTACTGCATGCCGTTGCGAGTAACCAGCAGGTAGTCGCACTTGGGTTTCAAACGTGGTCGGATGTATTTGACAAAATCGTCGATGATTCGAAGACCAGTACGATCCAAAATAAGCGAATCGAAGCCATACTTTGCCGCGGTTTTGAATTGACGCTGGTCAATAAAGCCACCGTTCTGTCTCGCAGTCTCGATCATTTCTAGCGTCAAGTACTGGTATGTCATCGGCCGTGACCCTTTCACGTTGATGAACAAGAAATTGGCGATAAACTTGTTGGCAAACGATAGATCGTAAGGGCTGACCGATGACGCTAAGTCGCCGTTCGTTTTGCATCGTTCGAGAATTCCCTTATATCTTGGCAGATGGTACGGTATGACCTCCAGCATTTCTTCCATAGTCGCCCAGTTCCCTTTGGCTTCTAATGTATCGATATCCATGTCTTTGGTCCATTGCACCTTCATCATTTTACCGATGCACTTTTTGGCTCGTTTCAAATAAATTTCCGTCACACTGACATTTTCCAGAACTTTGCGACAAGGTAATTTTATTCTTCGATAATCGATTAAATCGGCAATAGCATTCAAGTACGCCATTTGGCCAGAATAACTCAACTTCCATTTTTCTTCCATTGTCGTTATAAATTTGCATAGGATTGTTGGCGAACCCAGGCAAAAGTCTATGATATCGTCCGTCAACATCGCATCTTCATCTTCATAGGATATCTTTAAGAACTTCAGACATCTCTTGGCGGTTTGATTAGCTTGTGTCATACTTTTTCCACCACCTGCAGCGCTGTTTAACCACGATGCAAATTCGCTACCTGCTGGGCTGGACATGGAGTAAGATGGGATATTCGATGTGTCGAAGCTGCGTCTTCCTTTCTCTGGTTTTTGTGCCAGATTTGCCGGTTTGCTCTGCAACTGATGGTGCCCCGACGTGGCGGTTGTCGATGGTTTTTCGTCAAAGTAATAGAACCATGGGTGTATTGAATGCATGTGCTTTCTCAGTCCTCGTTTTGTCCCAAATCCTTCGTGCTCACAACTCCCGACTGGACATTTGTACAGAGAGTTCTCGCTTGGTCGAAGGTGTAATCTCTTCGGACGTTCTCGTGCTCCAGCAATCTTGGACCAGTCGATCGGAATTCTGCCACCTTGCATTTCTGTTTACCTTATAAGCCTTGTACATGTGTTCCCTATTTATGCTAAAGTAGTTGAACCTCTATTGTAACACCAAGCCAATGAAATCGCAAAAGTCGGGCATGATCGAGCGTGTTCTTATTATTCAAGATTATTATTATGAATAATTTTGAAGTTAATTTGATATTAATTCTATTGCTGCGTGTAAACAATCGTAATAAGATGTTTGACAAATTTTCTTTGTCAAGAGTGGATTCTTTTTTACTGAAGCGGAACAATGTAAAGAGGAACATCTGAGAACATATTGTTCCCCACTTAAAGCGGAACGTTTTGGACTTCGCAGCTAAATCGGAATATTTTGTTCCGCTTTGCATTATCGGAACGAGTTCATGCATTCCTTTTTGCCAAAACGGACCAAAATGTGCCGTTAATGGATATCGGAAGCAAATTAAAACGACAAATATTTTGTTCTCTAGCAAATCTAAAAAATAACTATCTAAACTATCTTGAAGTCAAGACAAAGTCTACGTTCCCATTAACAAACTAAGGGTTGAAAAATTCAAAGCGAACCAATACCACGCCAAAGGTAAATGCCCGAATTTGAAAGAAAACTGGACTGTTTCCTAAAGGAACACAAACTTTCCCTATCTAGAGAGAGAGAGAGAGAGAGAGAGAGAGAGAGAGAGAGAGAGAGAGAGAGAGAGAGAGAGAGAGAGAGAGAGAGAGAGAGAGAGAGAGAGAGAGAGAGAGAGAGAGAGAGAGAGAGAGAGAGAGAGAGAGAGAGAGAGAGAGAGAGAGAGATATAGAGAGATAGAGAGAGATAGAGAGATAGAGAGATAGAGAGATAGAGAGATAGAGAGATAGAGAGATAGAGAGATAGAGAGATAGAGAGATAGAGAGATAGAGAGATAGAGAGATAGAGAGATAGAGAGATAGAGAGATAGAGAGATAGAGAGATAGAGAGATAGAGAGATAGAGAGATAGAGAGATAGAGAGATAGAGAGATAGAGAGATAGAGAGATAGAGAGATAGAGAGATAGAGAGATAGAGAGATAGAGAGATAGAGATAGAGAGATAGAGAGATAGAGAGATAGAGAGATAGAGAGATAGAGAGATAGAGAGATAGAGAGATAGAGAGATAGAGATAGAGATAGAGATAGAGAGAGAGAGAGAGAGAGAGAGAGAGAGAGAGAGAGAGAGAGAGAGAGAGAGCTAGAGCTAGAGAGCTAGAGAGCTAGAGAGGTAGAGAGGTAGAGAGGTAGAGAGGTAGAGAGGTAGAGAGGTAGAGAGGTAGAGAGGTAGAGAGGTAGAGAGGTAGAGAGGTAGAGAGGTAGAGAGGTAGAGAGGTAGAGAGGTAGAGAGGTAGAGAGGTAGAGAGGTAGAGAGGTAGAGAGGTAGAGAGGTAGAGAGGTAGAGAGGTAGAGAGGTAGAGAGGTAGAGAGGTAGAGAGGTAGAGAGGTAGAGAGGTAGAGAGGTAGAGAGGTAGAGAGGTAGAGAGGTAGAGAGGTAGAGAGGTAGAGAGGTAGAGAGGTAGAGAGGTAGAGAGGTAGAGAGGTAGAGAGGTAGAGAGGTAGAGAGGTAGAGA